>JAWNOS010000089.1:1285000-1485000 GCA_035045845.1 Drosophila buzzatii | reverse complement strand
ACTCTGCTTCGCACCTATGCAGCATTTGTTGGCGTTGTCTCAACGTGGTTTATTGTATTGCAAAATGAATGTGTGACACATATTCCAGTTAGCCAAGTCCACAACGGCGTTCCACTTGCGTTGATAACTTAAAGCCAACAACTATGTGTCAGACAACAATCCTACAGATATTAACTGGGCAAATGTTTTATATGTGGCAAAAGCAATAAAATTTTATCATTTATTTATTTTATATTTATTTATTTATTTTTTATATCAAATATAAGAAATAAAATCTCTTCTTCAATTCAAACCTCTCTTAATTAAACCTCACAAAATGAGAAATGAGTACAAAACGAAAAACTAATAAGAAATTCATTACGAATCTCAAAGAGAGCTGAAACTGTAAATTTTTAACACGCCAAAGGCAACTCAAAGCACTCACACTCATGCCCTGACCAGCTCAATATAAGAGATTGCCTTACGCTATGAGCATTTCATTCATATTTGTGCAGCCACATTAAGTACCGCAACTCTCCAGCTCTCCGCTGGCTGCTTTCCTCTCTCCACTTCATTCCACTCCTTTCCGCTCATACGTTCGCCTGTCGCAGCCGTCGCTTGTTTATTGGCTGACAAGTGCTGTGCGTCCGGCTACTATTGCGGAAATGAGCAAATGACTAATGACTGACCAAGAGTCAAACGCCCAGTAGACGACGACGGCAGCCGTCATCTCTCTTCATTCCACTGCCCCTGACATGTCAGAGTGTGTGTGCTTGCGTGTGTGAGTGTGTTCGTGTATATGTGTGCAATGCGCTTCAATTAAAGAAACGCAGGAAATTGAACTTTTAGCGGGACAGGCATGTGGCATGGGACAATATGAGGAGGCAGCATCAATCGTTACGTTACGGTACCTACTTGTCTGTCCCGTTGGCTGGCTGACTGCTGTTTGGTGCTTTGCTTTGTACTTAAAGCGAGACGCGTGTATCCGTATCCAGTTGTTGCATATAGTACAAGTATTTAAGTATGGGCTGCTGTTACAGTTTGAAGAGCACTTCACTTTAGCACTTTACATTTGCACATAAGCATACACACACACTACCACACAGTCTCTCACTCACCTTCACACACATACTCAGACAATAAACAATAATCACGCTGTGTGCCTTGAAATATCTTGTGCGATTTCTTTGGACCGTTATAAGTGTAACGCCACATTCAAACATTCACGTTCACCGCATGCCGACAAAAATACGACGAGTGCGCGCGCGTCTACGTCAAAAACGTCTACGTTTACGTTCACGTCAAACGCCTGCAACTTGCCGCTCCCGCCAGCTGCTGTCGCGCCAAATAACAAACGTGTACTGACACATCCGCACAACATTATGCGCATTTTATGGCCGACGACCTTCGCCGTGGACTTCGTGCGTTTTTAGTACATCCACGAAGTCAGCACGACGACGGCCCACCCGAATGGCATACAATCAAAAAAACATTGTCCTAGGCGCAACAGACGAACGTTAAACGTGCCAAAAATGCAATGAGCCGCATTTAACATGAGAGTGCCACAAAGAGAGCGCCAAAGAGTGTCAGAGCATGCGCATAATATGATTCGAAAATAATAAGAGCTGGCAATGCCACGCTGCCCAGCTGGAAATTAAAAAAACCGGACACTGATTTGACGACGCTTTGACAATGAAGATGAATGAATGAGAGTTGTGGAATGAGGCGAACGTGGGAAGTGGGAGGCTGGATGGGCCTAGTTGATTGAAGTGGACTGTGAACTGTGTGTAAGGCGTGCTGTGTGTTGTTATGTGCCCTTTGACCGCAGGTACCGGCCGACAGCTAATAAACTCGAAAACCCAAAATGTTCGTCGAATTTATTGTAAAACATTTCTAGCCCCTGGCACTAAGACTGACAAATGGCCACGCACCCAGGCAATTTGCAAGTCCCCCCGCCCCATCGACGCCCTCCCCTGCCATGCCACAGCACCGTCAGCCAACCTATAAAGTTTATGCTCGTCTCCTTTTGGCCATTGCATGTTTTATGTTGTTGCTGCTCGGTTTTTAATATACAATATTAGCCGGTAGTGATGTTTCAATTAATTTTTAAGGTAGAACTGAAAGTGAAGCAGCCCAGAAATATCTGAGCCAAGGCAGAACAACTTCTAACCGCATGCTAAGATATGATGGCAGCTCCCAAACCAACAGACAAACAAATGGCTTGCTGCAAAGGGTAAATTTTTCACATGGTGTTGGGTGGCTCATCGAATTTCGGGTTGAGCTCAAGAAATTGCCATGGATCGGAGATGAGGTAGAACTTGCGGTTAGCTGCATTGGTCAAGCGAATGAATTTAAGGACTTTAAGCGATTTATTTCGTTGTTCGAATGGGAAATTCGACTTGGGAAATTCGACTAGCACTGAGGATATGGCAGCGTATGTGACTGTGAACATGTAGATATGGAAGCTATAAACAGATAAACGATATTTGTTGATATATATACATATATACATATATACATATATACATATATACATAAAACAATTAAAAAAGGCAAAAGGGCTATGGACCAAATATTAAAAAATTATTAATAAATGTTTTTGTTAAAAAATTAGCCAAAGTGCAAAACTGTAACAATTGACTTTTTTACATTTTTTACTCGCATTTCTCTTCTAGCAAACCGAATGACTTGAAATTTTTTTTAAAAATATAGCTAAATTACTGTACCAACAAAACGAGACTAAGAACTCAAGCATCCATGCAGTAGAAGTGAAAATACAGACCTTTGAAGTTACAATATTGAATTCGTGTTACAGTTTTGCTTCTCAGTGTACATATGTAAGTTAAGCGCTCCCACACTACGAGAGTAATTCAGCCTTCTTAAGGGCTTTATAAACTCTGGGGAAATTATTAAAAAATTATGACTCATTCTAGTCTAGTTAGCAAAAATAAACATAGTTCGAGTTAAGTATTTCAAGGTGAATTTCTATTTGTTAAAAAGTAATACAAATAATTATAAACTATTTTACTTCTATCTGGAATTCTGTTAACCTGTCAAACTGACCAACAGAGCAAAAGATTCGATATTTATTTTTATTTCCCATTCTCCTGCTTTACAATTCCATTTAAGTTTGTATTTCCCATGCCTCTACGGGTTATATTAGGTAAATCGTCTTACTTAATTCGTAAGAATTGATTTGCGTTTATGCGAATAAGCGGATGGATAAATAACGCACAATGCAAGCGACCTATTATCCGTATAAGCTTACGCATGATTTACGTATTTGTTAGTTGATTGATCATACGCCCGATTAGCCGTGAGTAAAAGCAGTTCAAAGAATATATTGTATATTGTAAGCGTCTTCCTCTCCGTCCGCCATACGAATAAACGTATGGATAGATAGGCGGATAATCTAAGGGATAAGTTTATCCGTATGACAAACGGACACTAGACGGCTAGTAGGCATAAAAACCTTTGTTTGAACGAGTATACAATAAAAGTAATATTAGATGAATTAACAAAACTAAAATTTATAAATATCTATAAATTTTGATATATATATTTTTATACCCTGAGCCCATTGAAAATGGGAAATCAGGGTATAATGGTTTTGTTAAAAGTATGTAACAGGCAGAAGGAGGCGTGGCAGACCCCATAAAGTATATATATTCTTGATCAGGGTGACGAGAAAAGTTGATATAGCCATGTCCGTCTGTCTGTCCGTCCGTCTGTCCGTCTGTCCGTCTGTCCGTATGTTTGAACGCGTCGATTTCCGAAGATACAAAAGCTAGAGAGTTCATTCTTTTTGTGTTAGGTTCGTATATTGCACGCGCAGTACGAGTTTGTTTCAGAAATTCGATAACTTGTATATTTGGCAAGTTATCGATAAACGAATTTATCGGGAACCAGTTATAAAATTCTAGCAAATTCATCTTTAGAGTTAGAGTCTCCAAGTCTTCTGCATATATATAGATACTAATTTAATACAATTTCGGTTTTTGTCAGATTTTGGATTCCGGTCCCCAATTAGCCCCACCACCCCCAAATGTGTAAAAAATGCATTTCAAATACTAGAGACATACAGTTTGGTTTGGCATATAGATATGAATATCATAATCTTAATCTGAACATATCAATATGATTGTCCATCTAGAAACAGAATTATTAATCATCAAAGTTTTCTCATCAAAACCCATGCGGCGCAGCAAGCAAGGCAGCGTACAGCAAGACGCATTGCGGGCGCACATACATACATACATACATACATACATATGTATGTATGTATGTATATGTGTGCAAGCGTAGATCAGCGTGTGGCTGCAATCGTACATACATATGTACATATTTGTGCATGTAAAGCTAATTGTAAAAGAGTTATGATTTCTAAAAAAAAACCTAAAATGTTAAATAGAATATGTAGATCATATGCTGAACTCTCATTACATTCCATTATATATTTAAAAAATTTTAAAACAATTAAAATAACAATGGAAATGCAAGCAACGTTGAGCAATGCAAATCAATTTTCGTATGCGTGTGCACATACATATGTATGTATGTATGTATGTATACACACAAAAAGTCTTGGGCTGTTTTCTATGTTGCTATGCGTGTATATTCTAAGAATCACAATTGTTTTTGAATTCCGTTAGAATTGTCTTTGAATTGTATTTGTATTTTCAGCCACTGTTTTAGTGTTTCTTTCGTATATGGCGAATTTCATTCGTTTTCGCTACTCTGCCGTTTAAGTGAGCCGTGGTGTAGATGGCTAGACAGATGCAACGAATGTTAGAGTGTCGGAGGTTCTAGCCTCGCCTAAGCCCTTCATAATTTATTATTTTTATTTTTATTTTTTTTATTATTTCTTTCTTTTTTATTATTATTTATTCTTTTCTATTTGATTTTCGAAGATACAAGAGCAACTGCGCGGTTAGCAGAGCGCGTGCTTATACGTGCGTAAGGAAGAAGAGTATCACTTTTTTGCAGGGTTCAGGGTATCTCGTAGTCGAGCCGTCTCGACTAGAGCCTTCTTACTTGTTACATATATATTAATTATTGCAAATATAATTGTGATATGAAATAAAAAAAAAAAATATTTATAAAAATCTATAAATTTTGATATATATTTTTTTACATATATATTAATTATTGCAAATATAATTATGATATGAAATAACAAAAAAAAATATTTATAAAAATCTATAAATTTTGATATATATTTTTTTTACATATATATATTAATTATTGCCAGTATAATAATGATACTGGCAATAATTAATATATATGTAAAAAAAATATATATCAAAATTTATAGATTTTTATAAATTTTAATTTTGTTAATTCATCTTAAAAGAATATTTCAATTATAATTTTTATTATAATTATTAATTGTCAGCTCATTTGTGATGCCTTTTCCTATCTAAATGTAGTTAATATATAATTGTAGTTAAATGTAGTTAATATATAATTAAGTGCATATATATTTCCACATCTGCCCACTCAACTTGTTCATAATTTATTTAAATTCTATAAAACTGTCAAGAGTATATAAAACCCACTATAAAAAGCCATGAGCTTATAAATCGCAATCCTTTTGCTTAGTCGAGCATATTTCTACAACAATCTATATATATATATGGGAATACCGTTATGTGCGATAGTCTTAAGAGCTAATCCCCGTCGGAGTGAACATTTGCAAATTTTGCAATTTTCAGTCAATTGTGTGTCCAGCTGCCAAGCTGAGCGCCCCGTGTGGAAGACAATTTAAAACTCTTGCACTGCAGCTATCTCACTCACTCTAGCTCTCGCTCGCTCGCTCTCTTGCTCTCTGTTTTACCTACGTTCTGGCTGTAGACGCAGTTCCCCCCCAGCTTGTTGTGGTTTAATGGATTTGCAGTTTGCAGTTTCTTAACAATTCGATGTTATTTTCGCTCTTTCACTTCCTTTTCGCGCTTTGCCCTTTTCGTGTTCAATTTTTTTTCTCTCTCTTGCTTTCTTCCCCTAACACTCTCTACTATTATTTTTTTCTATTTTTTTTTTTTGGTAATTGCTTCCCATTGTTGTGCTTCGATTGCAAAGTTGCGCCCGGCTCCCAGGACACGAGCTGTGCGCAAACCCCAAAGGATTCGCAGCATTGCAAATTGTGGTGCATTGTGCAGCCAGCTAAACATTTAATGTGCATACTTGAAGGACAAAAATCGAAAGAAGATTAAAGCACTGGGATATAGATTATATACGTATACTAACATGCGACTACATATGTGCACATATATATTTATATGCTGCCAGAGATTTATCTTGAGTGGAATTCAATATTCTGTTAACATTGGAGAGCATTGAGAAATGGAATTGTGCTCCAGTTGAGTGTGCTCGATAAGGATAGGGAATCGGAGCCAAACTTGAATTTACGGAATGGGAGTTAGCTATTCCACAAACACAATTGTGCTAAACTGTGAATATTTTGAGGATATATATAACTGCTTTGGTGTTGTTAAAAAATAAATACTTTGCAATCCAACCTCAGGTTTAGGCTGAGCCTCAAACCTTAGTCTCAGTCTAAGCCTCAGCCTAAGCTTCAGCATCAGCCCCAGTCTCAGCCTTTCCTGCAGCCTCAGTTTCTCGCTCAGCCTCAGCCTCAGTCTATACCTAAGCCCAAGCCTCAACTCAGCCTCTCCCTCTCCCTCAGTCACAGCCTCAGCCTCAGCCTCAGCCTCTCCCTCAACCCAAGCCTCAGCCTCAGCCTCAGCTTCAGCCGAAGCCTCAGCCCCAGCCTCAGCCCAAGCCTCAGCCTCAGCCGAAGCCTCAGCTTCAGCTTCAGCCTCAGTCTCTCCCTCAGCCTCAGCTTCAGCCTCAGCCTCTCCCTCAGCTTCAGCTTCAGCCTCAGCTTCAGCTTCAGCCTCTCCCTCAGCCTCAGCCTCAGCCTCTGATTCTGCCCAAGCCTCAGCTTCAGCCTCAGCCTCAGTCTCTCCCTCAGCTTCAGCTTCAGTAACAGCCTCAGCCTCAGCCTCAGCCTCAGCCTCAGCCTCAGCCTCAGCCTCAGCCTCAGCCTCAGCCTCAGCCTCAGCCTCAGCCTCAGCCTCTGCCTCTGCCTCTGCCTCTGCCTCAGCCTCTGCCTCTGCCTCTGCCTCTGCCTCTGCCTCAGTCACAGCCTCAGATTCAGCCTCAGCCTCAGCCTCAGCCTCTGCCTCAGATTCAGCCTCAGTCCAAGCCTCAGCCTCAGCTTCAGCCTCTGATTCTGCCCAAGCCTCAGCCTCAGCCTCAGCCTCAGTCCCAAGCCTCAGCCTTAGCCTTAGTCTCTCCCTCAGTCGGAGCTTCAGCCCCTTAAAATATTTTCTATATATGTATGTACATATATACATTGCAATTTCGATCTCCACTCTCTCTCTCTCCTTCTCTCTCTCTCTAACTATATTCTCAATTTAAAAAGTCTTCAATCATATAAATAGAAAACAAACTTAAATATTTATATTTATGCTATTTCATCTACTTGAATTAGCGACTTTTTTTCATATAATTTATTTATTTATTTATTTATCTCGTTTGATAATTTCTTCTCTCCCTCTTCCCCTCTCTCTCTCTCTTTATCCCTACTGTTTCCACTTTGATTGGGCTATCGAAATCACAGTGTTGCACAAATGAACTCCCCGGCCAGCACGTATCTAATTTCATTTCTCACTACATGAGTGCCACATAAAAAACTAATTCAAAGCGCTCAATATAATTTATATCGTTCGCTGGCTATCTCTCTGGAAGGGACTTGCGGGCCCAATGGCCGCTCAATCGCACACACGCACAATCGGGCCAAAAAGGCGAAAGAAATTTTTGTAATTTTTATGACCCCAAAAGACACATCAATTCCACCCCCCCAAAAAAAAAAAAAAAAACGTGGCATGACAGGAATGGAGCAAGGGCTGGAAGCAGGGGAATGGAGTTGCCTTTTTTTTTTTTTTTTTTGCAACAACAAACATATTTAAAGATGTAAGCGCAATAAAATAAAATAATAAAAACACACAACTTTTGTCCGGCCCATTCCAAGAAACTTGTTTGTTTTGTTCAGCTTTATATATATATATATATGTGGGGGTGGTAGTTTTTGTGAGGGGTGGGGGTGTTTTGTCTGGGGCTCGACTATAAACTGTTCCAAGTTATCTAAAGTGTTAAATCACCTGATGCCGTCAGCATGAAATTTACGCACATAAATCTTTTAGAACGAGCCCAAAGCCCAGGCCGAGTCCGAGTCCGAGACCGAGAATGAGCCCAAAAATAATATAAACCAAAACATAAGCAGGACCCAAATTTGAAAGAGGGTAGTTCGAGTAGTTAGGGAATAAATAGAAATTAAAATTTGTTTAAAGTAATAAAAATAATAATAATAATTATTATATATGTGCATATTGAATACATTGCTAATTTGGAAATTGTTCAACTTGCGACTTCGCTCGTCTGGCCTGACAGCAAATAAAAACAAATTTTCTTAGTATTGCGACAATCTAAGGAGATATCAGAGAGCATGATGAGAGTGCGTTGACCTGCTCGCCTTTAGAGATTGCTTTGTATCAACTTTCTTGATCTTATTGAATTGAATACATCAAAAGGAATTACTCAAAAGGAATTAAAGAAAATTAATCGATTACTATATAAAAATGGGAAATGGAATAGTAATAAGGCTTAGGCAATAACTATAGGAATTCAATTATTAATTGAAAAATGTTTTTAAAAAAAATTATGAAATTAATTTAAAAAACAAGTAAGAAGACTCTAGTCGAGACGGCTCGACTACGAGATACCCTGAACCCAAAAAGTGATACTCTTCTTCTTTACGCACTCATAGGCGCGTTCTGCTAACCGCGCAGTTGCTGTCGTGGCTTGGGACGATCTTAATGAAATTTTCAGAGTAGATTAAGAGTATATATATGTATCTATGTGCCAAATTTCAAGTCTCTAGTATTTGAAATGCGTTTTGCAAATTGTGGGCGAAGGAGGCGTGGCATCCAAAATCTGACAAAACCGAAATTGTATTAAATTAGTATCTATATATATGCAGAAGACTTGGAAGGTCTAACTCTAAAGATGAATTAGCTAGAATTTTATAACTGGCTCCCGATAAATTCGTTTATCGATAACTTTGCAAATATAAAAGTTATCGAATTTCTGAAACAAACTCGTACTGCGCGTGCAATATACGAACCTAACACAAAAAGAATGAACTCTCTAGCTTTTGTATCTTCGGAAATCGACGCGTTCATACATACGGACGGACGGACGGACGGACAGACGGACGGACGGACGGACGGACGGACAGACGGACGGACATGGCTATATCAACTTTTCTCGTCACCCTAATCAAGAATATATATATACTTTATGTGGTCTGCCACGCCTCCTTCTGCCTGTTACATACATTTAACAAAACCATTATACCCTGATTTCCCATTTTCAATGGGCTCAGGATATAAATAGTAATTATAAAAAACTCTATTTTTATTAATAATATTATATCATTTTATACAGACTTAAAAAAAATAAAATAAAATAAAAAAATGTGTTTTAAATAAATATAAATTTTTTATATTTTTAATATATTTATTAATAAAATTATTTGATTTTAGAAAGAACTAAAATCTAATTAATAATAAATAATGAAAATAAATAAATATATCTCATTTAAATATAAATATTTGTTATATTTTTAATATATTTGTAAATAATATTATAAGATTTTATAAAGAATTAAAAAAGAAAGTTAATAATAGATTATGAAAATAAATAAATAACTCTAATGTAAAAATAAATTATTTATATTTTTAATATATTTATAGATAATAGTATATTTATAAATATATTACATTAAATAGAGGAATTGAAATATAATAAATATTAAAAATTAATATATATCTCACAAAATATATATATAAACATTCTTTATCTATATTGAATTAAATATTTGTTTATTTTCTAATAAATGTATTGTATTTTATCATAAATATTTCATGGACTCTTCTCAATTTTATTGACAAGAGCAAAAGCCAGCAACCGACGCGAACTCAACACGTCTCTTCAATAATCCCTCACATATGTTGCTTCATGTCATTTTTATGAGCAACCCTCGCATTTGCACTTGCTTAAAAAAGGTTTCCAAACAGCCCGTTGACAGTGCCAAGGCTCACACTCCAGATTTATAAGCCATTCCCCAACTCCCCCCAACTCTCCGCCCATCTCTCCGCCCATTCATCCCGTCCATAGACGCGCCCTGGCCATCGATCGCTTTGAGAAAAGGTTACGTGCGTGTTCGTAGAAATTTTCTCTTAAATGAAAGGAGTCAGAGGGGCAGAGGGAGAGAGGGAGGTGGGCGTGATATACCTGCTGGGAGTTTCGTCTATATTTTATAGGTTTATAAAAAGGCGCCTTCGTAGCTGACGAAAAGCCGAGCGCTGCCTCAGAGCTGTCTAGCAACAACTGTTTCCTATCATATGCCCATTGATTGATAGGCGAGATGGGGGCGATGGGGGCGGTGCGTGTGGGTCGTGGGTTTGGTGGGGCGCAGCAGGAAGCTGCTCAAATAGTTGGCAATTGGTTGCGTTTTCAGCCAACTCAGCTCGATTGCTATTGCTTTGGCTGCTTCACTTCGCTTTCGTATCACTTTGGCTTTCTTTTTTATTTCCTCATTGAATTTCTACTACTAACTTGGCCGACAGCAGCAGCAGCAGCAGCAGCACCTGGCTAAGGAGTTTTGCAGTCAACAAAAAAAAAACTCCAGAAGCGGAGGAGGATTCGGTATTAGCAGCTGGATCAGCAAAAGCTGCTGCGGCAAACTGCAGTAAAACAGCTGCATAAAAGTGGCTAAGCTTAGAGGGCAGTTGCAAGTGGAGCGGGGGGCGTGGCAAGCGTTTAATGTAATGAAAATGGCAACAGCCAGCGACAATAAAAAACAACATTCGATGTGGAGCAGAAAAGCGCGAGAAACGCAAATCTGAATCGCGAATGGGAGAAAAAAAAACACAAGAGCGTTTAACAGACAAGCTAAGGTCAGTGATGACAGAGGGGGGAGCAGAGGGGGTCAAAGGGGACGAATCAGAAGTGAAACGTTTATGGGCAAAAGTTTTTTGGTCACAAAACGTTTTGAGCGCTCAACAATCAAGTCAAAGCACAGCAAAAACAAAACAATGACAAAACTTTGGATGGCGGGCGGTACGAGTGAAGCTAATGATACAATACGATGCGAGCATTCGCATGCATTAACTTTAGCTGTATTATTAACCCCAAGCAAATCTCTTGCAATGACAGAGGGAGAGACGGAGTGAGAGAACTTATTGAAAGTGTGTTAATAACTGGAGAAGCTTGTAAAAAGAAGTTGCTAAGAGGGGCAGAAAGCGAAAGGCAGAGAGGTAGACGCAGTGGATTCCATTCAGCTCTTAGATACAAATTGGAAAAGAGAGAAGGGAATAGGAGGAGCAAGAGAGGGAGAGAGAGAGAGAGAGAGAGAGAGAGTGAAAGCTGGAAAGATAGACAGACGAATGGAAGGAGAGCGGACTAGAAAAGAAGAACAAACAGCAATAGAGAGAGAGAGAGAGAGTGATAGCAGGAATAGCAGGAAAGATAGATGGCGGGACAGACGAATGGAACGAGAGAGGACTAAATAAGAAGAACAAACAGCAACACAAATCCAATAATATTATTTTATTTTATATTTACATTTATTAATATTTTATATATTTAACAAATTTATAATATTATTTTATAATTTATTGTATTATTATTTAATTTTAGGATTTATTTTAATTTTAGTATATATGTATAAATAATTATTTTTTAATTTTTTAAAAATTGTACTACGATTTTATTATTAATATTATTTGTATTATTATTTAATTTAAGAATTTATTTTAATTTTAGTATATATATGTGTAAATAATTATTTTTTTTATTTTTTTTAAATTTGTGTACTATTTTATTATTAATTTAATTTTTATTTTAATAATATTATTTATCACATCTACTACTATTATACTTACGTATACAAACATATATTATATATATATTGTGCAATGTAAAATATTAATATTATTAATTTTAGTGTTATTTTAATAATATTTGTTTAATATATTCCTACTACACTTACATACAAATTTCTCAATGTAAGGTATTAATTCTTTTTAATTATACTAAGTTATTATTTATTATAAAAAAAAAAATAATAACAAATTATAAATATAAAATAATAAAATATAAAATATTTAATAATTTTCTATTATATTTATTTTATATATTTGATTCTTTTTTTTTTCTTTTTTGTTATTTTTATTATTATATTTATTTTTTAAATACTTTTTTATTATAAATATATAATATAATTTATAAATATAAAATAATAAAATATTAAATAACGAATAATTTTCTATTATGTTTATTTTATATATTTATTTCTGATTTTTTTTTCTTTTTTGTTATTTTTATACCCTGAGCCCATTGAAAATGGGAAATCAGGGTATAATGGTTTTGTTAAAAGTATGTAACAGGCAGAAGGAGGCGTGGCAGACCCCACAAAGTATATATATTCTTGATCAGGGTGACGAGAAAAGTTGATATAGCCATGTCCGTCTGTCCGTCCGTCCGTCCGTCCGTCCGTCCGTCCGTCCGTCCGTCCGTATGTATGAACGCGTCGATTTCCGAAGATACAAAAGCTAGAGAGTTCATTCTTTTTGTGTTAGGTTCATATATTGCACGCGCAGTACGAGTTTGTTTCAGAAATTCGATAACTTGTATATTTGGGAAGTTATCGATAAACGAATTTATCGGGAACTAGTTATAAAATTCTAGCTAATTCATCTTTAGAGTTAGAGTCTCCAAGTCTTCTGCATATATATAGATACTAATTTGATACAATTTCGGTTTTTGTCAGATTTTGGATTACGGTCCCCACTTCGCCCCACCACCCCCAAATATGAAAAAAATGCATTTCAAATACTAGAGACATGCAGATTGGTTTAGCATATAGATATGAATATCATAATCATAATCTAAAGATATCAATACGATTGTCCATCTAGAAACAGAATTATTAATCATCAAAGTTTTCTCATCAAAATCCATGCGGCGCAGCAACAAAGACAGAGAGAGACAGCAAGACGCTTGCAATGCTTGCAATATTTTTCGTTCGAAGAAGGGCTCAGGGGATTTCGTAGTCGAGCAGTCTCGACTACAGCTTTCTTACTTGTTATTATTATATTTATTTTTTAAATACTTTTTTATTACAATTTTCCTGTTATTTTGATCAGTTTTTTGTATATTAATAATTATTTAATAATTATTTATTAAATAATTATTCACAAATATTCTTTAAATATTTATTGATTACAAACTAAAAATCAAATCAAGCAAATTAAAAACTTACCATAATTCCCCAAAGCTTTTTCAGTTAAGTTTAATATCAATTCGGGCTGAAAAGTAAAAAAAAAAAGTATTTTAATTTTGTGTTACAATTTGTATAATATATATATTTTTTTTTAAATAATTTATTTCAAGTTTTGAGCTTCAGCTGGTACATAAAATATTTTCATGTTAAGCGGTTCAAGTTTGACAGATTTTTTCCATTTTCCATTTGGGGACTGTGCACAAAGCAAAGCTTTGGACAAAGCCTTCAGTAGATGTCGAAAGATTGTTTTTGGCCCAGTTTGTTTTCTGGGACTATCTGCTTGGGAATGTTACCCCAGAGAGTAGCTAAAACAAAAAGGCAACAGAAGAAGCAAGCAAGAAAAAAAAACGCCAACTAAAGTGGGCAGCAAATGGCCTTGCTAACAATTTGGCCATGCTGGCTGCTAAATGTTAATGCACCTGCAGCATGCCCACGGGCACACCTGCCCTCACCTGCCGTCATGCTTCTACAGCTACAGCTGGAGGGGCAATAATGAAAACTACTTCAACATGCAATAAAGCAAAGTGCCAGGATTTTGAGCACAGCCAAAAGCGAATAATAATGAATTAATTGATTACAGGTAAATGGCGCATAGTTACAGCTGTAACGTAGGGGGAGGGGAAGGGGAAGGGGGTGGTGCAACCTGCCACTAATAACAAAAACAAACTAAAGAACAGGCCACATCAAGTGCATAAGCTGCTCTAAGCGCATCAAGCCCCGAAATGAAACACGTTTAAATAGAAATCTATTTGCCCACACAGAGTAAAACCCAAAATGGAAATAGAAATAGAAATCGAAATCGAAATGGCAATGGAAATTGTAGGAAAATTGGCATTGGCAACAGCCAATAGAAGAGACAGGCTAATTAAATTTTAATTGCACATCTGAACGTAAATTTACAACAAACAACAAGCGCGATGTCAAAAGGTACTACAACACGACCCAACACATATATATATATATATACATATTTTAAAACCTATATATCAATATGTATATAACTAATTATGCTACAAAGGGCTTGGAAACAAGTGAAAGAACATAGCGAAAGATATTATTACGAATTCCAATTGCACTTCATTTATAATTAAATAAAGGAAAAGAACTTAGGATAAAATATTATTTTTTTAATGTAATTGATTTAATTATAATATGCATTTTACATACTAAAAAAATATATAATTTAAATTGAATGTAAATAATATTGAAATTATTGATTAGATAATATATTTTTATTTATTTTTTTTTTTTTATTTTTGATATATTTTTCAGTACCAAAAAAAATATTATAAAACGATTTTTTTAAATATATATATTTAATTATATATAAAATATGTAAAAACCTATTTTTAATTATTATATATAAAATATTATAATTTTATTATTCTTATTAATTTTTTAATATATTTTTCAGTATTAAAAAAAATAATTATAAAACGATATTTGTTAAAAATATATATATTTAATTATATATATAGAATATATAAAAATCTATTTTTAATTATTTAATATAATATATTTTTATTTTATTATTTTTATTGATTTTTTAATATATTTTTTAGTATTAAAAAAATTATAAAACGATATTTTTTTTAAATATATACATTTAATTGTATATAAAATATATAAAAATCTATTTTTAATTATTTAATATAATATATTTTGATTTTATTATTTTTATTGATTTTTTAATATATTTTTTAGTATTAAAAAAAATATAAAACGATATTTTTAAAAAATATATACATTTAAATATATATAAAATACATAAAAATCTTTTTTTAATTGTTTAAAAAATTAATATTTGCTATTAAATAATTTTAAAATTTTTTATGAATAGTTTATTGGCAAAAACTGGAATTTGCAATAATATAATAATTAATTTGTGCTATAAAAAATATAAAAATTTAGGAGAACAGTAAATAAATTTTTAAATAAAAGTATTACTTATTAATTTATATTTAAAAATCTTATTCGATAATTTAAGTTTCATTATTATGTATATGAATTTCAAAACTTCACATAAGTTTGTAATATTTACATTTGAATTTTATATATATTTTTAAATTTATATATATAATTAATAATCAATTAATAATATTTTATATATATTTTTAAATTTATATATATAATTAATAATCACTCAATTCCACATTTTCCTATAATTAGCATGAATTCTTAAATTTTTAACTAAATTCACGCTCTCAGAGTAATCATATTCCACTCAGGGCTCATTACCAACTAGGCATACCCTCTCCAAAAAAAAGAGAAAGTAGAGTGCCAGAAAGAGCCATCATAAAATGTTAAATTCAATTGCATTATGTAGTTAGTTGGCAAGTGGCATTTAGCTAGTTGCACCCCACCAGACCCGCCTTCACAATAAGCATGCTGTAGTTCCAGTGCATACACACATACCTACACATAATATGTATATAGTTTATGCATAGCTATGCGTATCACTCGTTGAGTGCAACAAATATTCAAACATTTGCAAACACTTCCACCACATTTCCATTGCAGTAGCTTTAATTTAGTTCATAGAGAATTGGCGCCAACAACTATTCTTTACATAATTTATGCGAAATTCTGCACTAATTGCAATAGTTAATGCAGATTTGAAACCGCATTTGAATGTTGTCTCCATGCGCCTGTTTCCATAAACCACGAAATAACTCATTTACATACGAGCCCATCCCAGAAAAAAAAGAAAACAAAACAAAACAACAAGAAATAAATAGAAACTGACCAAAACAGCTGGAACAAACTCATGCAAGAATTGTACAGCATGCCTAATAAATGTTTGTCATAAAAATTAAACAAAAGCGGATTAGTAAATAAATAATATCTTAAGCAAAAGAATTGTTTATTTACTTTGTGATATATTCAGTGACGAAATCATAGTGCTCTTTGCAAAGCTTATATGAAGAGAAGAGAAATTAAGCACTCAAGCACACACGTGCACCTACATAACTGCATGTCTTTGAGCGTTGCTCGGAGCGGAAGAGTAATATGCTCAAACGGTCCACAAATTTGGGCGCACAGAAAGCGTAAGCTGTAGATCGTAAGTCACACTCGAAATGAGCGCAATGGAAACATTTATCCGATTATGACATTATTGATGGTGGGAGAGAAAGAGAGGGGGCGTGGAGCAAAGCTATCATTAAGAGACTTAAAGTTGCTCAGTCACATACACATATGCGCCTTTAACAGTTATTTATTGAATAAATAAGAGCGCATGTATGAAGGCAAGCAGCACTGGGTCTTTTAACAGTGGAGCAAGCAGCACAGGTAACGTGATTGCGGATATTCTTCTTTTCTTTTTGTGTTCTCATTTATGTTTGTATTGGTGGCTTAGATGTAAAGCATTTGCACAGCTCATCAATTGACATTTCTGAAATCATTTTCAAAAATAAATCACCCACAATTTTAGCGCAATTAGATTATGTATTTGTTTACTGTTGTTAGCAAATAAATAAAGTGCTGCACACAATAAATTAAAACTCTTCTCTTTTAATCTAACTACTATTTTATAGTTATTTACTAAATAAACCAAGTTGAGCAGTTGAGCTACAATAATATTTAAAATACGATTAAAAGCAGACAAATGCGCAATAGAAACAAATGTGTGAGCGTACACATACACGAATATAATAATGTCTGTATGTGTGCGTGAGCTGCATTAAGCAGACCTTAGCAGATAGTTTTCGAAGAGAGCGCGCATTGCTTTAATTGTTGTGGACAGTATTGAGTGAGCAGTTGAGGTAACTGTAATGCCGTTATTTTAGTTGAGAATTCTTTTTGCTGTGGGTCAGCAGCTACCTAGTGAGTGAGCGAGAGGTAAATATGCTGCATTTATCAATTTACTCATTCTGCTTATAGCAAGAGCGAGCAATGTGGATAACGTGTGTGTGTGTGGGAGTCTTTGCAGAGTGCTCTAAGCTGTCATGGTATTAGTCTGACCGCATTAGCTCAACTGATCGGTTGTGTGTGCAGCAGGTGCAGAGTATTTGCAGCCAAGCCTTGCGGCATAACCATTAATGCACATTGACATAACAGTTTATGGAAAACTACGTGAAAAACTCTTCTCTTTACATAGTTGATGCGAAATTTGTTGCACTAATTGCAATAGTTAATGCAGATTTGAAACCTCATTTGAAATTTGTATATGTATACATACGTGCCTGCTGCCGCAGACCACAAAATATCTCATTTACATACGAACCCATTCTCGATAAATAAAAAAAATCAAAATAGAAAGCTGACCGAGACCAGCTGAAACACTCATGTGAATTGCATGAAGTGCGGCACGTGTAGCAAATGCATCTGTATACGGCCCCATTGACAATGCCATTGGCATCCCTATTTGCATCTGCTTGAGCGTTCTTCATCTCTCCCTTTCGCTATGTCTGTCTCTCTCTCTCTCCCCCTGGCGGCCATGGCACGCGCAAACAGCAATTGATTTTATGGCGTATCTTGTTTTGCGTAAAGCTTTTTCACTCTCCCTCTCACTCGCTCTCTCTATTGGCACTTTATTAAACTACTCTGCGCTGAATAGAAAAACTACAAAGACAAAAGCAACAAATAATAGAAATAATAAGAGCTTGACGAACTTTAAATGCTCTAACTATGAATCTTTCTATAATTTATTTAAAATGTTTTTCATTTGATTTGAGTTTACAGATATGCTAAAATACAATATAATGCAAATATTTTTATTTATTATTTTTAATAAATTTATATTTATTAATATTATTATTTTTAATAATTTTTTAATTACTTATTTTATTTTTGATTTTTTATTATTTTTATTTTATTTTATTTATTTATTTTTTTTTTTATGATATTTTTTAATATTATTATAATATCAAAGCACTTAAATAAGCACTTATTCACTCACTCAAATAAAAGTCGTAATTTAAAAAAAAAAAATGTTTCAAAGTAAGTTTGATTTATGCATGCGACACTTATGTGAATCATGAATATGATTCAGTTAAAGAGTTTTTTTAATAGAATCAAAAGCAATATTGAAAACTCAAGAGAGTGTGCGAAAAAACAAATTTGTTTGTCGTTTAAAATATTTGCATCAAGTGAATTTGATAGTGCTTGCAGACCCATTGAATGGGTTTAGATGGGGTATATTATTTTGTAGAGCGAAGATGGCTGTAACTGAAACAGCAAGCTAAACTATATAATATGATAAATATATATATGTATATATAGAGATATACAAAAATACATAAGCTATCGATCTGTGCCTCAAAACTTTATGCTGGTAAAGCCTTAAAGGTACAGCCGCACCGAATAAGAATTGTAGAATGTAGAACAAAGCTCAATAATATGAAATTGATTTGAGATATTATATTTGTTGTGCTTATATGAAATAACGGTCATTATATGCGATGTAGTAATACAATCTTATATTTTAATCATTTATAAATTTTTTGTTTATTATTTTAATCTCTTATATTCCAGGAACTCTTGAAATCATTAAATGTAATATGAACATGTAACGACTGCTTCACATTTTCTCCCTTAGCTTCCATTCCACACATATAGATAACAAATAGATAAATAGAAAACCCTACAGAAAAAGGTTATTTTGTGGCTTCATTTACTCATTTTTTTGTGCTGCAAATTTGTATGAATTTAAGCTCTCTTGCTTCAGCGGCGCTAACTACAGGGTATTTACACGTGTGGTGCCCTATCGAGTTAAGCTCTCCAGCTACAGCAGAGCATAGCAGAGGCTGCATGAACTCTACACGCCAGAGCTCAGTCTAGCTGCAGCAATTACAGAGTATCTTCGCATCGTTTCCACCATCCCTCTCTCTTTCTCTTTGTCTCTATCTGTCTACCTGCCTGTACGCAGTAGCGCACTGCACGAGCTTAGCTCACTTACAACATGAGCTTTAGGGTATCTTTAAGTCTGTCATTCTCTCTCATTCTTTTATTTATTTTTTTTTTGTTTTTTTTTTTTTTGTATTTTGTAAATTATTCAAAAAGTTGCTGACACTTCCGCTTTAGTTTTCTGCACTTTTTTTACTGTGTTCTTTGTGATGCACAAAGCAGCACCAAATGGCTGCCCAGCTTTAAATCGTGTGGGCGTAACCAGCCACCCATGCACACACACACACACACACACATGCGCGCAAGCTGTCCGCTTGGCTTGATTAGATTGTCACCCAGCTGACGGATATGTGTGCGTCTGCATGTGTGTGTGTGTCTGCAAGTTTGGTGTTGGCATTTGGCAAATGCAATCAAGATCACTCTACACTGCATAAGAGGGGGCATGCTACTCGAAGTGGGCAGCGCCCCTCAGCCCTCTCTCCCTCACCCTCTGTCTGGCCTCGCTCTTTTTGGGGTTTTTCGACTGCAGTTTTTGGGTTCGGTTACGGTTTTGGGTTTTTGGCACGCCTCGCGATGCAGCGACAAAATTGAAACTGTTGCCACGCCTCCGCCGCCCGTTCTGCAGCTCCGTTTGCCCAATCCATACTACGCCCTCTCCCCCCTCACCCCCAGCAAAACCTCGTCCAAATAAATTCAACGATTTGCTGGTGCGTAAATCTGCAACCAAAGCAGCGCCGCTTAACAACAACAACAATAGCAGCTACAACAACAACAACAACAACAACGCGAGCATAGTCCTTGCTTTCGAGTCCTGGGCCCGTCGCGTCCTCAGCAGCTGTTCGTGTGCTAGCTCAAAGGATTTGTGCGGGATTTTGGGGCATAACGACAAAAACGAAGCACGGCCAAAAACAAAAGCGAACTTTGAAATTAAATTTAACCCACGGCTCTAACAAGTATATATAAATATATACGTATATATCTCTAGATATATATAGCAGCTGAGAGTCGAAGACACAGTTGCTGCAGCTCGCGCCTGTGTCTGCCGTCTAAGCGTTTCTCATTCTCATTTTCGACATTTTTTTCGCTTTTCTTTTTCATGGAATTTTTCAATTTAAAAATGGCAAACATCTCGCGTCGGTCGCGCGTGCATTATTGAAAAAGTGCCAAATTGATTTGTGAAATTGGTAATTTAACATAATATCAAAACCGTACACACATATGCACACACACACACACACACACACACACACACACAGTCACACGCACCATCAACCAATGCAGCGGCATTAGAGATGCCTCAGTGATTGGCACCAAAAAAGTGATGTGAGGACAAAAAAAGCTAAACAAATTTTGAATAAAATTTTGTTTTCCATTTTTGGCTTTAAATTAAGAATTTTAAATTATGCAAAGTATAAAAAAAAATCAAGGAAAATAAAATAATAATAATAAAAAAATAGTTATATATATAACAACAAAATAAAATATAATATGTAAATAAATAAGATATAGAATATTGAAATATAAAAATACATATTATTATAAAAAAAATGTACTAAATATTAAAGACAAAAAATTATAAATTTAAATAAATTTTGTCATGGTTTTACTGCTACATGAATAAGTCAAGAAAATATTTAAAAAATACAAAATAAATAAAAAAAAATAAATAATAATAATAATAATATATAAAATAAAACAAAATTAAAAACATGGTTTTAAAATTAAATTTGTTAAATTTAACTATAGAGTAAGTAAAAGGAAAGCAAAAAATATACTCATAAATATATTTGATATTAAATAGAAAATAAAAGAAAATATTAAAAAAAATATACAAATTAAATAAATAAAAAAAAAATAATAATAATAATAATAATATATAAAATAAAACAAAATTAAAAACTAAAATCAATTATAAATTAAAAAATTAAAAATTATTTGTTAAATTTAACTAGTAACTAGTAAGTAAAAGGAAAGCAAAAAATATACTCTTAAATATATTTGATATTAAATAGAAAATAGAAGAAAATATTAAAAAAAAAAAATCAAAATAAATAAAAAAATAATAATAATACATAAAATAAAACTAAATTAAAAACTAAAATCAATTATAAATTTTAAAAAAAATTATTTGTTAAATTGTACTTCAGAGTAAGTAAAAGCAAAGCAAAAAATATATTCATAAATATATTTGATATTAAATGTTAAATGAGTCTACTTAACTTTCATTTTAAATAAAATCCCAAATTAAATGAATCCACTTAACTACTTTTAGTCTTTAATTTCATCAGAGCTACAGTTCCAATTACTTTATATTCTACATACAAAACACATATTCAAAATCAATCTCTTCTTCTAAACCCTCTCAGTTCACCTTTGATTCTGTGTCCCAACTAAAAAAGCTTCAATAGAAAAGCCTTCGTATTTTTTCCAATCAGAAAAAATCGCATAGATTTATTTTGAATCTTTAGCAATTGCACACAAAGAGCTTTCCGTCACTCTCTCGCTTGCTCTCTCGCTTGCTCTGTCGTTGCCTGAGTGTGTGTGTGTAAACTAATCACAGTTTAGAGAATATCACTTGCCCTAACAAATCACCTCTTAAAGTTATCCCAGGCACAGGCACACTCACACACATATATATTTATATGTATATGTGTATATGTATCTGTATATTCAGTCATACATCAGTTGTCTCATCACTAATCCTGCACACCTGCAAACGCATTCATGAGTTGAAATTTTTGGATGCTGCCCGCTGCTCTTTCTGCTCTCTCTCTCTCACTTTATTTCTCTTGCTTCAGCTGCACATGTGTGTGTGAGTGTGTTGGTCTGTCTGCCGCTTTCGATTCTGATTCCGATCCGAATCGAGTGATAGATGTACACAATTTTGCCCATTTGCATACGCAACTAAAGCGTAGCAGAGGCGCAGGCAGCGACGCAGGAAGTGTCAGCGGCAGAGGCAGAGGCTGCAGCATAGGCAAAGAGAGTGTGAGATAGAGAGCGAAAGATATTAAGGGAGGGGAAGTGTGAGTATAAAAGAGGCGCAACGGGAGACGTAGCAGCATTGGAAGATAAGTTGAAACCAGCAAAATGATTTTCATTTCAATTATTTATTGATTGATTTGCAATTTGTAACCGACCAAAGAGCTGCACACCTGCACACGCACACATGCGTGTGTGTGGATACATATCAATCGACTTACTGTAGATTGATGGACTGGGGCAATGCTCACTCTGATGCATGTGGGTGTATGCATGAGTGTGTGTGTGTGCGTGCAGCTGTGTGTTTGCGGCGTTGCGCATATTTAATTGAAAATGTTACCGCATTTATGAAATTGTCAATATGCAATACAAATACACAGGCACACACACACGACCACACATATACCGCACACTCAATCCTCACATCCACACACACACAAACACACACACGCACGCACGCACACTTATTCATGCAGGTGTTGACGACACACATTTGACATATTTACATACAATTAGTTTGCCAAATGTAAACTCAGCACACACACATACACTCTCACACGAACACACACGCACACTTGGCATACACACACACACACATATGGTACATATATACCGCAAAACTTTTTACAAAGTTTAATGCGAATAATAAAAAAAAAAAAAGAAATGGAAAACAAATTGAAAATCGCTGCAACAAACTTTTATCGTTGGAACTGAAACAACATTTTTCAAATTCATAAATAAAATATGCATTTTGCATAGATTTCCATTTCTTTCAATTAGCATGTTAAATAATCACATTGAATTCTATAGAAAATATAGAAATAGCAAAAAGATATTTGGACGCATGATAAAAAAAAAAAAATAAAAACAATTTGAATTTTCTTCTAAATATTTCAATACATTTTTTGTATACCTTAGGCTACATATAAATTGACTTTGATACATTTATACTCTTTACAAAACAAGAAAATCTTTAAATTTAATGCTTTAAAGATTACTTAGAATTCAAATAACCAATCTATTGAATTGTGATTTTGATACATATTAAACATGAAAATAAGAACTTCAGCAAAAAGTAGTGCAGTGAGTGTTGTGGAACTTAACAAGCGCTCACTACATTTATGTATGTATGTAGGTTCTCTTAAGTGTGAGCGCCTAGAAGCACTCTTTACAGAAGAAATACAAAGTCAATAGATGAGAGCGCAGCTTGAATCGATGGTGGGAGACGAACGTTGTTGTGAAAGATGAGCTGAGCACAGAACATGTAGCTAAGCTGTGAGCGCAATCGTCAGCCGTTATTAATAGCATTTCCCCTTATAGTACTTCATAGTGTGAGTTTAGATGCATAAGTATGGACACCTATTGCCAAAAAAAAAAAAAAAAATTGAGTACATAAAAAAAGCTTGCCAATCTTTTGCTTGTTTTATTGTAAGTGCTTTTGCGCTATTGATCACTCGTATTTATTATCATATGCAAAATAATTTTTAAAAATAATTAATTAAAATAGAATTTAAAGCAATTAGCTTGTTTTCCTCTAAGTTGTAAATTAGTCTATAGTCAGCAAATAAATAAAGTGCTCCACTCGTTCACACACAAATAAATCTCTTTTTTTATGGCGGACAATTTAATTTTTGCCGCCATAACAAATCTAACTACTATTTTATAATTATTTACCAAATAAACCAAGGTGAGCAGTCGAGCTTTATTTAAAATACGATTAAAATGAGACAAATGCTCAATAGAAACAAACGTGTGTGCGTACACATACACGAGAGTATAGTTCAAACTGTGTGTGTGAGTATGAGCGGAGTTAAGCAGAACATTAACAGAAAGTTTTTTGAAGAGAGCGGTTAACTATGACTGTTAAAAGGCTCTGAATTACTCACCTACAATTGAGCAGCATTGTGACGGTAACCTAACAGAGCGAGAGCAGTGTACTGCGTGAGCAGGAGGGGTAACTGTGATGCCGTTGTTTTAGTCGAGCATTCTTTCTTAATAAGAGACTCGACATATTGTAATTGCTTTCATATTTTTGGATTGTAACCACGATCTTAACAGTGAGCGAGCAGTGTTGCGTGCAGCGAGTAAGTAGGAGGGGAATTTATTTTCTGTATTATTTCTGTATAAAGTAAGAGCACTGTGCATAATGTAAGAGAGCAAATAAACTACATTAGGTGTACTGCTCTTGTATGTGTGTGAATGCTAAGAGCAGTTGGTCTGAGCTTTCAGTTTGCCCGTTTTTGTGCTGATTAAAAGTGTTTTAAGAACCCGAAGCAATATAATTAACAATTAAAATCCATTTAAATGCCGCTAATATAAATGTTCATTACATTTGGCATACCATTGTTCACATTCTCATGTAGATGCGCGCCTCAGGCCAAATCAATTCCATGGCATGACGCGAGGTGAGAAGCGTACAGAGAGTTCTAACGGCAGCATTGTTGCTGCCCTGCAGCGACTGGATCGTAGGCCAAATGTTGCACTGCCACATGACGTGCAGCAGACACTGTTTGCTATGGCAATGCTTCTCGCCCAGCAGGAACAGCACGACGAGTATGTTGCGCAGTAGCTGAACAGGCAGCTCCAGACGCAGCAGCTCGCAGATCGCGTGCAGCGCGCCGCAGTCAATAAAATAGTCCAAATAGCAGCGGCACAGATGCAGAGCGAGACTGACCAGAGTCCAGCCGGCGGCCAGGCGCACTGCAGCATCATGCTCCCGCTTGCTGGCACAGTAGACGATCTTGTTGAGCAGGCCCAGCTCCACGAAATGCTCCAGCTTGATGCATCTGTTGTCTATAATGCCGCCCATCAGATGCAGCACGAGCACACGTATGTCCGGCCTGCCACCCAGCACCAGGCCATGCACATGCAGCAGAATGCTCTTGGGAAAACGGAACAGAGCCTGACGCCGGCGATACTCCAGACACACATTGGCCACCACGAAGAGCGCCTCACGCTGAATCTCTGGCAGCGGACTGAGCACAAAGCGTATGACGCGACTCAAGAGCTTCGACTTGACCATCGCTGGCACCATGCTCGAGTGGTACTCGGAGATGAGGCGCGCCATTTGCAACGTGGGCACCAGCAGCTCCACGTCCTGTGAGTGGTGCAGCAGTGCGGGCAGCGCCTGGGCAATCTTTCGTATGGCCGACAGTGTGGGCCCCGGCACCTTGTAGCGCAACACCTGATAGAGCAGCCACAGCACCTGACCCTTGTCGCATTGCTGCACCGGCTGCTGTCCGTAACGGCGCGGCGTCAGCATTTGCAGCAGCTCGGCAAGCAGACCCGACTCGACGACAGCGTCCCGCATACGCCAGCCGGAGACGAGGATGTTGCTCAGCAGCGCCAGGCAGCAGCATTTGATGTTGCCACGCAGCTTGGGCAGCTGCAACATTTGACGCATTAGAACGAGCAAATCGGTGGTCAGCACCAGACGTTTCAGATCCACCTTGGTGCAGTGCGTCGTCATCTCGTGCAGCACACGCAACGCCTTCACGCATTGGCGTGGCGAACGCTGTGGTCCCGCCTCACGCAAATATCCCAGCAATCCGGGTATCAGGCAGCCACGCCAACTCAACTCCATGTTGCAGAGCAGCCAATGGGCGTATTCCTTGGCCGATTCCAATTGATTGTCCATGTACTGAAAGTTACTCAGCTTTTCGCAAACAAAATTTAACTCCTCCGTAGACATGATTTGAGTTTGACTTTCACGTTTCGATACTTTCCGAACTAACAACTTGTAGAATTTCAATGTTGTGTTATTTTGTTTGTTTCTGTATTTCAAATATTTTCAAATTATTCTCCTATCACTGCTCTACAGAACTATTGTCGTACCTGATATGATATGATCTATGTTGAGCTAGCAGGCATTATGTTTGTATTTAAAATGGATTTCATGACATACCCAGAGAGAGAGAGAGAGAGAGAGGGAGTATACATATATAATAATAATAATAATAATAATAATATATTATATCGATTACTTAGAATACCCACAATACATAGACCACATATAATTCATGGAACACGTATGATACGTAGCATAATACATACATACATACACACATACACATACCTACCCACACCTATACTCAGTTCCCTTTGCACCACACTCACATCTTCTTGTCTAGCGCAGTGAGTGTTGTGGAACTTAACAAGCGCTCCCTACATTTATGTATGTATGTAGGTTCTCTTAAGTGTGAGCGCCTAGAACAACTCTTTGCAGAAGAAATACACAAGTCAATAAAATCCACATAGACGAACGTCGCGACGATGTGGAAGATTAGCTGAGCACAGAACATGCAGCTAAGCTGAGAGCGCAATCGTCTGCCGTTATTAATATCATTTCTCCTTATAATTAGAATCCACACAGACGAACGTCGTTGTGGAAGATGAGCTGAGCACAGATCATGCAGCTAAGCTGAGAGCGCAATTGTCAGCCGTTATTAATATCATTTCCCCTTATAATTCTACATAGTGTGAGTTTAGTTGCATAAGTATGCACACAGCTTTTGCTGTGTAGGTTCTCTTAAGTGTGAGCGCCTTGAAGAACTCTTTGCAGTAGAAATACACAAGTCTATAGAATCCACACAGACGAACGTCGTTGTGGAAGATGAGCTGAGCACAGAAAATGCAGCTAAGCTGAGAGCGCAATCGTCAGCCGTTATTAATATCATTTCCCCTTATAATACTTCATAGTGTGAGTTTACTTGCATAAGTATGCACACAGCTATTGCCAAAACCAAAATTGAGTAGATATCAAAAGCTTGACAATCTTTTGTTTGTTTCATTGTAAGAGCTCTTGCGCTATTGATCACTCGTGTTTATTATCATGGGCAAAATAATTTTTAATTTTGACATGCAGATAAATTTGTGTATTAAATTGGCAGCATTTGACAATTGAGCGTGGAGTGGAATGTCAGAGCTGTCAATATCAGAGCGAAATATCTTATTTCCACACACACATTCCATACACATTTATAATATTGTGTTATTCGGAATATTTAATTTAATATCACATTACATTAAATAATTGTTTTCATATTTTATATTAAGCCATAATGCATTGGAACATATTTATTTATATAATAATTTTATATATATAAATATGAGCCTGGTACTCATTGAATATGTAATTACTGATTATAATGCCAATCAGTATGAAACAGTTAGAAAGAGCAGAAAAGTTAAGTCGGAAGGTATTCAGTTGTGCTCACGAAACTAATAATTCAAATTATATTGAATAAAGGAATGTCTCTCTTTTATTAATACCTCCAACATTGCCTTTTGCTACACCTTAAAGAGCTACCCAAAATAATAATAAAAAAAAATCTATTGATTGAAAAGTTCTTTTATCCATCAATAATTATTTGCACAAAAGTTAGCCAAAGATCTAATTTCTATTTCATTTGCAATGCGAGGTCAACATGGGACGTTTGGCATTGATACAGTTGTTGCTACACTAAGTTCTGAGCTCAAAAAAAGAAAAAGAAGAAGAAGAAGAAGAAGAAACTGTAACTTCTGACCTTCATTTGTAGGCGTAGTACGAACTATCGACACTTGAAAGTTTTCCTTTCTTATATAAATATGTGTATATACATATATGGATATGTGTGTCTGTGTGAGTTTGTATGAATATATATAGTGTGTGTGTGTGTGTGTGTTTGTGTCTACTTAAGGTTCAACTGCGCTTTTCCCACTCCATACACTTTGCTTTACTTAATTGCCTTGACTACTTGCTTTTCCGTTTCACTTTGGTTGCCTTTTCATCTGCTACTTCTGCACCTCCTGCTTCTTCTGCTTCTCCTGCTTCTCCTGCTACTTCTGCTCCTCCCTCTCTCTTCACAAATCACAGTTGTTGAGCTGTCCAGAAAGCTGCTCTGGACTTTTTCTCTCTCTCTCTCTCTCTTCCCTGCTACCCATCTCTCACTCTCTCTGCGTCTCTCTCCGTCTCTCTCTCTTTCGCTCTTATTAAATTTACAATTGCATGGATTATGTCAGACTGTGAAGCAGCGTTAAGGAGCTCAGCTGCGGCTCAATGTAGCCACTAGAGTTCGATTTTTGCTGTCAGCCAGAGACGAGACGAGACGAGAGCGTGGCTCCTTCAACAGCCACAGAGATTTCCTAAAGAGCTTTAAATGCCAATCAAGCGGCTCTGATTGCAAAATTCTCTGTACATCTCTATAGAAATAGTCTTGTGTGTGTGTGTGTGTGTCTGTGGGAGTGTGTGTGTGGGTTGCCATCTAGGTCGGCACTAAAGTCCAGCTGATAATTAATAAATTTCTGGCGTTGTCCTAAGTCGATTCTCTCTTGTGCAGACACATACATAAAATCACTTATTTATTTATGCTAGACATATTTACGATTTTAATTGGACAGATACCCTATGAGGCACAAAAAATATAAATATATAACTGAGTGAGGCTGGGCATAGCATTCAATTAGCACACAATTATTAAGGCTAACTGAATTTGAATTAGAATTGGTTAAAGCAAGACAGAATATTTTTATAATGCATATTGTGCATTAAAAAAACTTTTAAAAATAAATAAATTTTGTATATTTAATATTTAATTTAATATAATTCATATTGTGCATTAAAAAAAATAAAAATAAATAAATAAATTCTGTATATTTAAAATCAAGTATAGAAGTTGAAATAAAAATTGTAAAATATCGAACGTATCTTCAGTCGCTTAGTTTATTAATAATAAAGCAGAAGTAGCAAAGATTTGACTAACAATTAAATAATTTCAAATTTAAAATTTGCTTGGTATAGATTTTATATTTAGAGGATATCTTCATTTGTTTATTTATATTTATTTATTAAATTTCAAGAAAAGGAGAAAACAAAAAATAAATTCAAGCAAAAACTACGGAATTATTTAAACCATAACAAATTGCAAAAAAAATAAATAAATAAATAAATAAAAACTTAAAATCGAATAGAAAATATAAAAAATATACATAAAAAGATTAAATAAATAAAAATTATAATAATAATAATAATTTAAAAAATAAGAGTAGCTCGGACGTGGGGAAATGATACAATTGACTTTGTCATCTTTTTATGTTTGGAGCCACCCGAAGCATTTAAAAATGTATTTTCAACTGGCTTTGATTGTTGGCTCGTGCTAGCTACTTCCATGTTTTTGCTCACAATCAAAATTTTCATTGGGTGTCTAATGAAACAATTCTAAATAAAGACCTGAGAGATGTGAAGCATATCAACATCAGTTTTTGCAAATAAATAAACAAATATTTCAACACTATAAATTCTCTCTTCCAACTTACGATTTCTCAGTGCTGCAATTATTTCAACAATTAATCGATTAACGTTTCAATTAATCGAAGCCCGTTTTGCGATGCAATTAAATTGCAATTCGAAGCAAAATAATCGATAAATGGACATCATATGATTAATCGTGCCATCACTATATAAGTCAAGTCAACTTCAAACAGGGTAACTCACAGTGTATCAATCAAACTCTCGCTATATCTCTATTCCTCTACTAAATATATAGTTACATCTGTATGTTGTTGTTGCTGTCGCATTTCCGTGCCGTCTGTTAAGCACTGAGCCAACAATATTTTAGCGCTTGTCATTTGTCTCACGTTTCTTAATTAGCTGCCGGATAATGGGGCCGCAGCACGTGCTGCTGAGGTAAACAAACACAGCAAAGACACACACACACACACACACACACACACACCTGCATTGCGTCCATTAATTGTTACGCAATTTAATTGCAAAATAATTGGCAAAAAATTTCATTACTGTATTTGAAAGAAAAACAAGAACAAGCGAAGCAACTCGTCTCGATGCTTAGAAAGTGACGCGTTGACAACTTCTGCAGCCAGTACTTCGACTTGCTCATTTTCTTCTGCTTCGCCATCTACTTTAGCTGCTGCTGAGGATATTCGAGACAGGATTATAAATCAATTTGGTAAAGCTGCCAGGATGACAGCATAACGACAACCAATGCAAAAAGTTCTACTCACACACAGAGAGAGAGAGAGACGCCTTTAAGCTGCTTTTGATACAGTTGCCCCAACTCTCAACTCTCTCAATCTATGTACGACAGCATAATGTATGTACTAACATATATATATGTATTATATAGTCGTAGGCGTCGGCGATTTGTTTTGTTTGCCATTAGGTTTTCAGCTATTGAATTTCATTGTGCTGCTCCCAGTGCCGTAATAAATTTAATATGGGTCATTTGTATGACATTCTGGGGCGGCTCACCACTCCACCTATCTGACAAGCCCCGCCCCAGCTTTCTCCAACTCTTGTTTGGCTTTCTTCTTTTTTCTTCTTCTTTTTTTTTTTTTTTTTTTTTTGTGCAGCTCTCGCTATCACATTGAGCCTGTGCGCGAGGGTGGCTTCATCATTATACATTCCGAGCAGGCGAGCGAGACCTTAACAAAGATAAACAAATTTAAAAACTGGTTAAGCTCAAAGCCTTTGAGCACTCTATATATACACATATATATGAAATTCAATCAAAAATTGCATATTCTTTAATGAAATACGATATGTTTTCATTTCGTCAAGCTGCTTTATATAGATGATAAAAGCCTCAATTTTGAAGTCGCATATCAAAAAGATATTTAGATAATGAAAGTGGAGAGGAATTTGCATCAATATTTGCTATTATCAGCTCTAAATTGTAATATAATAAAAAAAATAAAAATATAGAATAAAATATAAAATATATATATTAATATAAAAAATAAAAATAAAAAATAAATATATATATATTATTAAATGTGTGGAACTCAATACTAAGGGAGAATTTTTTTCTTTCACTACCAAATTTGACTATCAAGTGACATAATTTATTTAAGTATATAAAAATAGTTTTCAAATTTTGAATATTATAATTAATTATTTATTAAATTTATTATTTATTTAAAAATTTAAATTTTTAATTAAATTTTAAAACTATTTTTATATACTTAAATAAATTATTTTTTATATATATTTTTTTATAAAAAAAAAACTTTTTATATAACAAACAAAACCAAGTTTTTTTTTTTTTTTTGCTTTGAGTTTAGAAAAGTAAAACAATTTACCAAATTAATTATTAAACAAAATTTTGCTTTATAATATTAAAAAACAAAAATAAAAATTCGTTCATTTAAATTAATATAGAAGAAATAATAATAATAATTTGTTGTCTTTTTTTATCGTGTTGTAGGTTTGACATATTTAATTTTAAAATCACATAGCTTTAATTATTATTCAAATATGTATGCTTTGTTATGGAAATATATTTGTGCGTTCTATACCATTTTTTAATTTACTAAATTTCTAAATTATTTATAAATATACACACATATATATATATTATTTTAAATTTATATGTAGCTAAATTTTTTAAACTTATAAACTTTTTTAAAATTTTTGTTATCAAAAAATTATTAAAATTAACATTAGAAATTCTCAAAAATAAGAAGCGCTTTTTGGCTTTGAGTTCAGAAAAGTAAAACAATTTATTTACCAAATTATTTATTAAACAAAATTTACAAAATATACTAAATCGAACTTGTGTGAGAACAAAATAATTTTTTGTATATTTTTATTTTTTTTTAATTATTTTTGCGTTATATTATCAGAACAACAAAATTTGTTGTATATATTTATTTTTTTAAATATAATTTTGCTTTATATTATCACGTTATCAAGTCTATATTTATATAAATATAAATATATAATGTTGCTTTGAATTATCACGTTAACAAGTCTATATTTACATAAATATATATTTAATATATAAATCAACTTCTATGACTATTCTTCATTCCGTTTGTGAGCTTTGTTGCCTAAAGGCAACTAAATATTTGAGTTAAACACTAAAACTACACAGTGTTGGACGGGTTAATTTGCTTCTGCCTTTTGCATATTGCACTAAAAAAAAAACTCTTTTTTTTTTTAAATTCTGCAAATGTTTGCAAAGGTCAAAATGTCTTTGCGTAGTTTTTTTTCCCACTTTGGTTACAGCTGCAGCTGCTTTCTTAAGACCAAGTTCTTCTTATGGCCAGAGTCTAGACTTTCTAAATAGTTGTTGATTTGCCCTCTCTCTGTGTCTGTAATTTTCCCGACTGTTTTGCCTGCGCCTTTTCTTACTTTCTTCTACGTTTTTTTTAGGTATATTTTCATTTTTATACCCTGAGCCCATTGAAAATGGGAAATCAGGGTATAATGGTTTTGTTAAAAGTATGTAACAGGCAGAAGGAGGCGTGGCAGACCCCATAAAGTATATATATTCTTGATCAGGGTGACGAGAAAAGTTGATATAGCCATGTCCGTCTGTCCGTCCGTCCGTCCGTCCGTCCGTCCGTCCGTCCGTCCGTCCGTATGTATGAACGCGTCGATTTCCGAAGATACAAGAGCTAGAGAGTTCATTCTTTTTGTGTTAGGTCCGTATATTGCACGCGCAGTACGAGTTTGTTTCAGAAATTCGATAACTTGTATATTTGCTAAGTTATCGATAAACGAATTTATCGGGAACCAGTTATAAAATTCTAGCTAATTCATCTTTAGAGTTAGAGTCTCCAAATCTTCTGCATATATATAGATACTAATTTAATACAATTTCGGTTTTTGTTAGATTTTGGATTCCGGTCCCCACTTCGCCCCACCACCCCCAAATATGAAAAAAATGCATTTCAAATACTAGAGACGTGCAGTTTGGTTTAGCATATAGATATGAATACCATAATCATAATCTGAAGATATCAATACGATTGTCCATCTAGAAACAGAATTATTAATCATCAAAGTTTTCTCATCAAAACCCATACGGCGCAGCAACAAAGGCAGAGAGAGACAGCAAGACGCTTGCAATGCTTACACACATGCATACACACATACATGCATACAAGCGTAGATCAGTGTCTATGTGTGCGCGTGGTTTTGCATACGCGCAGAAACGAATCGAATAATTCTTGGAATATTATTCGTTCGAAGAAAGGCTCAGGGGATTTCGTAGTCGAGCAGTCTCGACTACAGCTTTCTTACTTGTTTTTTTTGTTTTTTTTTTTTTTTGCTGCTGCTGCGGCTGCTAATTTTGGTTTTTGCTTCGGTTATTCGGCCAGAGCCTAACAAAAGGCGCAACAAAGCGTGTGGCGAGGGGCGTTTCACTCTCTCTGTCTCTCCCTCTCTCTCTATCTCTGTCTCTGTCTCTCCCTCGCTCAATGCTTGGCTTCGCTTTACTTTTCTACTTTTTTTTTTTTTTTGGTTAGCCAAGCTCTCATCGATGGACCACGTCCTTTTTGCTTGTCTTTCTGCCAATGACATGTTGCAAATTAAAAAAGGGTATGCCTGAGCAATCCTGTTGCGGTCAGAGCTATGGAGAATGGTCAAAGTGGGGGCCAAGTCCGGTTCAGTTCAGTTCAGTTCAGGGGTCAAGCGAATGCTCTGTGTCCGGTAACAGCATTTTAATGATGCCCATTTTTGTGGCCAGGGTCGGCAGCAGCAGCAACAAAAGCAACAACAACAACAACAACGCTGACAACATTTGGCCACATAATTTGATGACAAACAATTTGAGCGTAAGTTTTTGTCTTTGAAGACGTTAAACTTACATAATATATATTTATACACACACACACACACACACACATTTACATGCATATATATCTTGTATTATATACAAATTGCAACAGTTTCAACTTTTGTCACTCTCTTCGTTTGCATAATATAAAGACAAGAAACAAACATTCGGAATATGCCAGAAAAACTTTCCACAGCTGCTGAAAATGTTGTTGAGAATTTTCCAAAAAGATGCGACGCCAAAAGCCAAGTCAAGCCAAGCCACGCCCAGCCAAGCGGAATTTAATAAATGCCATCTATGTTTTCGTCTTCTACTACTTCGACTTTATCTACATCTTCAGAGACATAGCTTTGAAGTTGTCTAAAACTTGCCAGCCGCAAAATTTGTCAACTTCTGAATTGGCTCAGAAATCTTGGCAAGTCTTCGATTGCCAATGCAACGGCTTGACAATTATAATTATGAATCGAATCTTTGTATATGCAAGGAATGTTTCAATAATAAATTGATTTGTTTATTTTGAATGTATGCCAATCAGCCAAAAGTTAACTAAACTAAACTTCATTTTCATTAATTATGTCTAGAAATTGTTTTGCAGAAATCATAGCATACTTTTGAGCGCTGCAAAGAAATTTATGAAAAAGCAAAGCAAATTGCACAAATAACATTTGCGGCATATCTAACTTAACATTTGCCAATTAAATGATTACAAATTAATATTATACTATTATTATTATATTAGCTTTATAATACTATTTATTATTTATTTAAAACTCAGAGTAGTTCTTTACTTTATACAAAATACTTAATATACTTAAAATACTTAATATTTTAAGAGCAGAGCTCTTGCATATCCGTTGAACTGTTTTCAATGCCTGCAAACAAATGTCTTTCTCTTTCACACTCAGAGAAATAACTTTGAGAGCAAGCGATTGCTTCGTTTCGTCAACGAGTTCGTTCGCAGTCGGAGAGAAGCAACAGCGGTAATGAATTGAGTGTGTGCATGTATATGTGTGAGTTGACTACAAAGAGTTTCTGCTTACTTACTGAGCGAGTGTGGATCGCATGGCTCTCTTAACGTTGTTCACTCAGAGAGCGTCACACGAATAGTTCAACTCAAAGCGCTCAGCCGAAGACCTAAACGAAAGGCAACGAAGGCTGTTGCTGAGAGCGATAGCGATAGAGATAGCGAGAGCGATAGTAAGAGCGATAGCGAGAGCGAGAGCGAGAGAGTATAATTTCTTTTCGGCTAATCTTGTAAATAGAGAGTAGAAGCTTAAGCGGTTGACAATTATTTGCAATATATATTTTCTATATATATAAAATATATAAAACAAATAATTACAAAGTAAGGCTCAATCACAACATTTTCATAAGCAATTATGCCCAACTCTAACATCATTTCAATCAAACTCTAAAAAAAAAAAAGTAAAAAAAAAAATAAACAGATTATAATCAGACCCTGAGCTGTGAGCTGATGGAATTGAGAACTTTGGCCTGCTATTGCTTAAAGTTATAAAAAGTAAAGTAAATCTTTGGCTAAGTAATTGTTTACAGTCAATATTTGTTAGATGGAAGAGAGCAAAAAGTGTTCATAAGTCAAGTGAAGCGCAGGACTTGACATTCATCTTATGCTGGGCGACCCTTTTCTCTTTGCTCTCCACACTAATAAGGTAAATAAAAGGATGCCCTATATAGAAATGAGCGTGTGTGAGTGTGTGAGCATGTGGGTCTGCATGTGTGTGTGTGTGTGTGTGTGTGCGCATATAGTTTTGTTTGTTCCTCTTTTGATGTTGGCATTTTGAAAATCTCTGCACCACAAAGCCTGTCAGCCATTACAAGTGAATTGTCGTCTTCGGTGTGCGGGGTCTTCACTTCGGCTACAGCTACGGTTACGGCTACGGCTCTGGCTACGGCTACGACTACGGCTACGTCTGCGTCTACGGCTTCGGCTTCGATTATGCCATTTAGCAGAGCAAATAAATACAATTGCCAAGCGTCGCGTCTCAATTTCAATTGAGGCAGAGGCTGAGTGGGTGTAGCTGGCATAACTAAGACAAACAACAAGTAGAAGCAGAGAGAAAACGAGAGAGCGAGCGAGAGAGAGAGAGAGCAAGAGATGTAAGCAGAGGAAGGAAGTAACTTGGCAAGCAAAACGTGAAGCAAGCAACTCGCAAGCAGCTTTGTTATTTTTAACAGCAATTTCCAAGAAAAACAACAGAAAGCCAAGCGAAGCAGGGCGAGGCAGGAAGAACAAGAGCAAGAGCTGAGAGAAGCGTGGAGTGGAGTGGAGTATGTGTTAAGAGAAGAGCAGTGTCTACAGCTGCTACAGCTGAGCAGCAAAGTATATTTGCCGCCATATTTGAGACAACATCGCGTATGAGATACGTGTAGCATGTGTATAGATGGCTGTGTGTGTATGCCTATGTATGTGTGTGTGTGTCTGTGTGCGTGTGTCTGTTTAGGTAACTCACAACACACTGGCAGAGAGCTACGCATTGTGCTTCCGTTTCCGCTTTGTTGAATTCCACTTGTTTACTCGATTTAAGGAAATATTACCGGCACAAACAAACAAAGTGCAGCGCGCATGCAGCACGAGGCCCCCAGCTCGTGTACATCTGTCCGTGTATGTGTGTCTATGCTATATCTAAGTATAGCAGCCTGTTCGTGTGTGTCTGTCGAATAGACAAGTCATAAGTTTTTATGCTTCGTTGGAGCCAAGTAGTAAGAAATTTTTATGCTTTGAAAGTTGCCGTAATAACTCATACAAAAATACAAACTGAGCAAGTAAAAATGTTCAAATGCATAAACAAAAATACAAAATACAAAATAAAAATAATAATATATATACATAAAACTGAACGAAACCCGAATGCTCTATAAATAGCCAGAAGCAGCTTGGATAAAAAACTTTCTCTCTATAATTGACTTTATGTACTTAACCGAACTTTGCAATTGTTTTAGGGCAAACAATTTTTGCATTACGCTTTAGGCATTGGTTGAGATTATTAAAATTACCTAATTTATATTTTAGATAAATTCCCTGAATTTTGAAAACAAAAATTGTTTAATTTATGAACATTCTAAGCCAGTTAGAATCATTTATGAAAAATAATTTTTAAAATATTTTGTTAAAGCTCTAAATATTAATTTTAAACTTTAAATCAATTGAGGAAAAACATTATTTTTTATTTCATTTTTTTTATTTATAAAATAAATTATTACAATAAAATAATATATATACAGAAAATTATGTTAATATTATTTTTTAATTAAATTGGTTTAATATAATTAAATTGAATAAATTCAGATAACTATTTTTATTTATTTATTTTTTTTTGTATAATAATAGTTTAATATAATTGATTCAAATAAACTCAGAAAATTATTTATTTTACTTTTATTAACTTTTCATTTATAAAATTAAATTAATATTTAATTTGATTTAGTTTATAAAATTAAACTAATATTTAATTTAATTTAATTTATAAAATTAAATAATATAATACAAAAATAATATAAAAAATTTATTTAAATAATTTAAAATTAGTTTAATATAATTAAATTAAATAAATTCTGATATCATTTTATTTTATTTTTATTTATAAAATTAAATTAATATAATTAAATAAAATAAATTCAGAAAATTATTTATTTTATTTTTATTAACTTTTCATTTATAAAATTAAATTAATATTTAATTTGATTTAGTTTATAAAATTAAACTAATATTTAATTTAATTTATAAAATTAAATAATATAATAAAAAAAATAATATAAAAAATTAATTTAAATAATTTAATATAATTAAATTTAAAAAAATTCTGAAAATCATTTTTATTTTATTCTTATTTATAATATTAAATTAATATAATTGAATAAAATAAATTCAGAAAATTATTTATTTTATTTTTATTAACTTTTCATTTATAAAATTAAATTAATATTTAATTAGATTTAGTGTATAAAATTCAATTAATATTTAATTTGATTTAGTGCATAAAATTAAATTAATATTTAATATAATTTAATTTATAAAAATTAAATTAATATTTAATTTAATTTAATTTAATTTATAAAATTAAATAATATAATTAAATAAAATAAAAAATAATTTAAAATAAATATATATCAAATCAGGTGTATTTGAAATTTAAAAAAGCTCTATTTTTCTTCAATTTATATATCAATTCTATATACATTAAATTTTATCATATTTAAATATATTAAATATCATTTAATTTTAAATTATTTATATATATTAAATATATGTATTCATTTTTTTTAAGCAACTCAAATTCTAATAGATTCTTTTTCCTTTTTCTTTTAATTAAATTTTTGTTCTTTACTCTGCTCAAGGCAGAATTTGGTCTTTATTTTAAATGTCATTTCTCAACATTGTTTTCTTAACAAGATTCCCAGCTGAGCTGGTTAATTATCAGTTGTATTTCATTTAATTTATTCCTCTTTTTTTTGTTAATTGCGCTACAGTTAAACTAAAGATTAACGGCAATTGTCTGGTCGTAAATTTGCCAAACAGGATAAGAAAAGCATTACATGCTCTAAGTGAGGCAGGGCATTTAAGAAAAACGAAGCTGAGAAAAAAGTTACATAAAGAGTATGAGTGCGTGTGAGAGAGGGGGAGAGAGAGAGAGAGAGAGAGAGAGAGAGAAGGAAGGCAGCTGCAGCTGGTGTGTGTGTTAAATCAGAGGATTGAGTGCGATGCACAGGACTAACAGGAGCAACAATAATAACAGGCGAACACGTGTTTATGCATACATGTGTGTGTGTGTGTGTGTGCGTGTGTGTGTTGAGAAGATTGTTATAAGTTGCAGTTGAGCGGATATTTTGTACTTCACTGGCTACGGCAATTGAGAACAAGAAGCGTAGCTGCAACAGACTGTGGTAAATTAAGTGGCAAATAAACAGAACCTTCTTGAGGCCACTAAAAGATGCATAACGAGCTTTAAAATGTTTCGCTTTTCGTTTTTAAGCATTTTTAAGCGAGATCACTCTACCTCTCCCACTCACACTCTCTCGCTCTCTATCTGTTAAAGGTAAATCTGCCGTTGTCTTCGTGCATATAAAAAACATAAAAAAAGCCGCTTTATTGTCAATTTTAATACGTTTTGCATTTTATGCGATTTGTGCAGGCAGAGGCAAATAATCCTTTGCCTTTGTCATCAAAAATGAAGGCGAAGAGGACAGTCGGGCGTTGCAGAAGAGAATAAAAAATATATACGTGAGAGTGGGAGAGTGAGTGACTGAAGTTTACGAGCGTCTCTGGTGCTCACATCTTGAGTGCCCTTTGACATGACATTCAACAGCTTTACGTGCGCTCGTGCCTAATTTAAGGATAAGGCACTCGCCCTCGCCCTCGCCCTCGCCTCTGCCCTCCACACTGTCTGCCTTGGCTGAGATTTAACCTTTTTGGCATTTAATCGAATTTATGCATTAAACAAGCAGCGGACAGCAGCAGCAGCTAAAGCAGTTTACTTTACTTTACTTCACTACACTTGACTTGACTTGACTCGAGTTCACAGTCTCATTTCCGGCCGTTTGGCAGCCACTTAAAGGGATTAAAACTTTCCATAATATAATATCATTTCAAATTGTCAGTGAAATCAACTGAAATATTTACTTATACTATAGACATGCCCACACCCAAGCCCACGCCCACGCCCACCCAGACACTCCACGCCCTGCCAGGTCACCAGATTGTCAACCATATGAAAGAGTCGCAATTTCTCGTAAAGCTAATCCGCTTAGCATTACGATAACTTAACTTTTGAGCCATTTAAATCAGTGCTCGGGCTTGTTTGTGACTTTTGGGTCGCGATAACAGTCAACGATGGGGATTACGCAGCGACTGTGGGGGGCCATAGGGGAAGCTCTCTGTTTGTTGGAGCATCAATTACAGCGACAGGCGCCAGTTTCGCCTAATAATGCAGAAAATGCCAAACAAAGTGTTTAACGTTGTCAATTTAACAACCTCGAGCGCTTTTTTATGGCGCACGCTATCCCTGCGACCCGCTGCCCGAACCCCAACGAACAGTTCGCTCACCCCACACATTTTCACAAACAGGCGTACGACAATAGCAACAACAACAACAACAACAACAGCAACAACCAACAGCGGCTACAACAAGAGCAACAACAGCGTGAACGCTGGAGCAAAGTTAAACAAAGGCCCACAGAAATGCACAGTGGAGCAGAAGCTGAACAGCATTGCGTATACTTAATGTGGACTAAATGAATTTTTAAAATGTATATAGAATTATGTAATTAATGATAGATTATAGTACTATTATAGTAATTATAGTAATCTGGTTAAAGATAAAAAATTAGAAAAATTTGCAATTGTCAAAACTGGCAAAAGAAACTTTCATATATTAAAAAAAAAAAAAAAAGAATGTTTAATAGACTTAAAATATATATTTTAATTATGTAGAGGTTTTTTTTATTATTTTGTTTTCTTTTTATTATTTTTAAAATGTAAATAAAGACATAATACATATTTAAAGTATAAGTAAATGCGATAAATTACTTTCATTAGCAGTTAACATTATATATACATGTAGCTTTAACCTAAAACTGCGAGCAGTTTTTATATTATTATTATTTTTAACGCTTATCCCTATAATTTTAAATAAATCAACTGAAATCAAACAATCGGCTTATGCCTAATTATTTAGGCATATTATATATTTATATATATTATATTAAAATCATATAATCTGTATTTTCCACTAGAAATAAAAATAATATCGTTAGATACTTTTGGAAGCACAATTACCAAAATAAAAAAAAAATTAAAAGATAAAAATGATAAATTCAAAATGATAAAAATTTTTTAATAATTTGTATATTATATATAAAATTAAAATACTTAAATTTTCAATTTGTATTTTGTTTAAAATTTAAGTATTTTGATTTTAAAATTTAAATAATTATATAGAAACTTGTATATTTGCCGAAAATTCAATTTTAAAAATTCAATTAATAACATGAAAACTTTTATATTTGATAGAAAAAATAATATAAGCTAATAATAATATAAAATAAATGTTGTATATTTATAAATATAATTTAAATATAATATATTATAATTTAAATTAATTATATTTTTAGATTATAATTTAAAATAAATATATTATATTTATATTATTATTTATTCAAATTTAAAAAAAAAAAATCCAATTCAGTTTATTTTTTTAATATTAGAAAAACAAATTTATTTTTATAAATAAGTTTCGCTGGAAGACTTTTCAGCTTACATTTAGAAGCCGTGCATAATAGAGAGTTAGTAAAATGTAGAAATCAAAAGAAAATTTCTCACAGCTCTATTAATATTTATTTTAAAACTTATATTTTCTTTAGAGACAATAGACAATAGATAATAGAATTTATTGCTACCGACAAAGTTGGTCAATCGAATTAGCTTTAAAGAGAATATGCATTATATTAAATAAAATAATAAACAAATTTAAAATTGATTTTCATTTATCTTTCAATATGCGTCTGGAATCCGATGTGATTTGAATTTGATTTTGGTTTTCAATTTCGATTTATTATGAACGTGCCTGATCAATGTGTTGAATTTTTGATGTGAACTCAATATTTGCACACTTAATAGCTTCATTTGCGGCACTGTGGCACATGCGAAGACAATGTCACGCGAGCGACACACACACACAGAGATACAGAGACAAAGGAGCAGTGTGTGAGAGAGAGAGAGAGGGAGAGGTGAAGGCAGAGATAGGGAAGCTGAGGAGAGACGGTGTGCGTATAAAGCGGATGGTTGGCAAAAGCTGCGGCAAGCTTGGCTCCTCCATGCACGATTCTGGCACGCCGCAGATGCTAAGGCACACACACACACACAGAGAGAGAGCGGCGTCGTCAGCAAGCGAGACAGAGAGAGATACACGCATCGTCAGACAACACACATGTTAACATAAACGTCAAACACACAAAAGGCCGCCAACAACGCCTCGCTGGCTAGAAATGGACCCTAGTTGGGATAGACGAACGTTGCCAGGGCTAACAGCGTGTGTTGGCGATAGGGAGGGGGAGTGCGAAGCGAGTTATTGGCTGGGGAATGCTGTTCATACATTGGCTCTAAGTGGCGCAGTTTTTGCGGCGATTATCTCAAAGCATTCGCAGCGAAACGTTAAGACTGTTCAATTTTGGCAATTGATTGCCCGTTTTTCTTGCCGAATATCTGTGCGTGTGCATGTGTGTGTGTGTGTGTGTGTGTGGGTGTTTGTGAATATATGTGATTGCTATCTATAGTAGCCATAGGCACACACAAACACACGTAAATACTTGAAGCTGCCTGATGACCGGCAGCCCACTAGTTCAGCTGCCCATATTCTAGGCCAAAAAAGCAGAAATGGGCGTGGTCATGTTGCCTGCTACACTACATTAAGCTAACTAATGATGCATGCCAAAAGACAACAACAACAACAACAACGACAACGACAACAACAATGAAAGCACAACAACTAGAGCTCACGCAGCCAGCAGAGATAAAAAATTATGAACGCAAATCTTCAATACACACGCACACACAAGCAAACCACCCACACACACACACACGTACACAATCAAGCCACCCACACACACACACACACACATACATGTATATTAAAACTGGACCCTTAGCTGGACCTGAACCTGTGCCACAGTTAATTGAAGTCATAAAAAGACAACAACAAAAGACAACAAACAAACATCTTTTATCTGCATTTTGTTATTGTTGTTGTTGTTGTGCGTGTGAATTGCTCTCCTGTTATTTTTTTGTATATTTTTATAACTTGTTTGTTTGCTTATTTTTTGCTTTTGCTTTCAGTCTTGCCTGTTGGCTTCAGTCTATACATTTTCTATACCCTATAAAAAAAAAAAAAAAAACAGGCAACTATTAAAAAAACTGGCTGAATCTTTGAGATAAAAAATGCTTTTGTATATACCTACTTATATAGCTATGACAATTTCTTTTCTATTCACATATATTACAAAATAAATTTATATATTTACTAGCTAAGAAATATTTGCAATTTTTTAAAGCATTTATCAGAAAGTGTTTTTATGATGGAGACACAGCTAAAGGAACAAAATATTTGTACGTTTTTTTTTATATTGCTGCAAAGTTTAATAAACTATTATTTAATTTTAAACACACTTTAGTCAGCGCACAGAGGCAACAGAGAAGGCAACGCAAAAACAGTTCACAGTTCAGCAAGCAAAAGTCTTTTTTAGTCACTCCAAAAATTCTTTGGAAATCTATGAAACTTTTGCTATTCACAGTTTCAAGCTGACAGAGAATATTTCTTTTACAGAAATACAATCAAGTTGCCATAAATGTCAATATATATTACATGTTATTCATATGTTAAATATAATGTTAAGTGAATTCATTTAAAGACAGTTAATATTTTAAAATAATCTAATTTTTGATGCTAATAATCTGAATTATTATTAAACTATCAACTGAACTATATAGATTTAATATCTAAAATAATTTAATTAGATTTATTTATATTCTATGCACTTATATATTTTATATATATTTTCTTAATCTAATTTAAGAATTAAATTTATTTTATTATTTTTTTATTTTATATTATTTGCTATATATTTTAAGAACTGTTTTAATATTTCTATATTTTATTTTATATTATATTTATTTATTTGCAATCAGTCTTAAAGTAAACAATAAAAATTTATTAATGTTTTAATAATGGTAAACAAAACTTTCTATTGTCAGTAAATTATAAAATAAAAATGAAGCATATTATTTTATATTTAATAAATAAAAATATATATAAAAAAAACCTAACCTATATATATATAATAAAAAAATATAATATGGTTTTAAAAATGTGTTGAGGTTTTTTTATATTTTTATTTTTTATTTATTTATTAAATATAAAATAAAATATATAAAATATATATACATATATAAATATATATATATTTTTTATTATTATTATTATTTTTATATTAATCCAAATAAATGAAACTAGATTTTTTATTCTAAATAATATTCAAAAAAAATATAAATAAATTTAACTTGTTTCTGCAGTATCTTTAGAATAAATTAAACAATTAAATTCAATATATACAATATAACAGTATTGTTTGATTGAGTTTGGGATTAAAGAGGTCAACATTCGTAGAATCTGCCACACAATGTGAGCAAGCCATTTACAGTCTTGACAACTGTTTTTTTTTTTTTTTTTCAGATAAACCTTTTTATAGATTAGAATATATTACATCATATCATTATTTATCAATTTATTTATAATTTTAAAATATATACAAATTAATTATATATTTGAATATTTATATATTCTAAAAATAATCATATATGAATTCGTTCGCACTTCAACACCTTTTTACAGGATATCTCTTGGTCAGCTACACTCCGCTTGTTTCTTAATTTTCTCTTCTTTTTTTTTTTGTTGTTGTTCGTAAAACGATAAGGGCGATTTGTCATGACAGGACACAGAGATTAAGTTGCATTGGCGTCAATTTCCCTCAGCCTCTTGTCCCCATTTATGGATAGTCACTCGCCTCGGCCATATCGACGCTTCATAAAACTTAAGTAGCTGACTGACTGCCTGCCTGCGTGCGCTTCTCTATAGTCGATGGCATCAAATTGAATTGGCCAAGGCCTCTGAAGTTGTCAAGGAGCTGAAAATTATTACAGCGACAATGACAACGACCATTGCTTATGGCTGCTGATCAAAGGCAAAGTATACTTTTCTCAACACTGCAATGCATTTCTGCTTAAAGGAAAAAAATAACTGTTTAAAAAAAAACACGAAATGCAAAGTACCTTGCACAAAGGACACTTGCATAAAATGCAATACAATGTACAGCAATATTGTATACAATATGCACACCTACACATAAATATATATACATATGTACTACTCGCTCATATTGCAGACTCATCATCATGCATCGTATATATGCAATGTGTATATATATATGTATATATTTATATATAAATATATATTTATATAAAATTTATATACATCTCAAACACCTACGAGATAGTGATGGCAATATAACTCTTTGGATTGGTTTGATTTTTTAGTCGGCGTTCAATTGAATTTTTAGCTTTTAATATTTATTATTTTTTATTTAAAACCATAGAATATTTATTTTAAATATGAATTTTGAGATCTGAGATAAATCTTTGATAAATCATAAATGTATGATATACTTTAAAAAATTTTATCTGATATTAGTTAACGATTTTTTTTGAATATCTTTTCCTTTTCATTTTAATTAATTTTGCTTCTATCAAATACCTTTGATTTCAATAAATATTGCATTCACAAATATAAAACAAAAAAATAATTAAAAAAAAAAAAAAAAACGCTATAAAATATAACATTTTTCTCTATGTAAAAAAAAAAAAATATGATTTTAAATTATAAATTCAAAGCAGAATATTTTTTTATATATATATATTTAAAATATAAAATTATTTTTTGAATATAATATTATCCTCATGGCACATTATTATTATTATTACTATTTTTATTTTATTTTTTATATAAAAAAAAATTTTATGTATATTTAAAATATAAAATATTTATTTGAATATAATATTATTATTATTAGTATTTTTTTTGTTTTTTTTTTTTTTATATTTAAAAATTTGCCTAAAAAGTTATTTGAATGTATGTAAATTAATCTAAAAAATATATTAAATATGCATTTAATTTAATTTTTTTAATACTTTTTTTTTGTTAATTTTTTTCTGGAATTTTCTGATGAATAAATTTTAATATTAAAATATAAAATATTTATTTGAATATAATATTATTATTATTAGTATTTTTTTTGTTTTTTTTTTTTTTTATATTTAAAAATTTGCCTAAAAAGTTATTTGAATGTATGTAAATTAATCTAAAAAATATATTAAATATGCATTTAATTTAATTTTTTTAATACTTTTTTTTTGTTAATTTTTTTCTGGAATTTTCTGATGAATAAATTTTTAAAAATTTTAATTAATACATTTAGTATATTTTTTGGGAATTGTAAATTATAAAATAATTTTAAAAAAATATTTGCGATGTTTTGACACAAAATTAAAAGAATTTTGAAGAACTCTTGCTTGATTATATCAAATTCAAAAATGAAAACATAATTAGGAACAACAATTAATATTTAAAATTGTATTTAAAAATTAATTTTGGCTTCTACATGCAATTACTTTAATTATGTTTGTTTTACATCATCAAAACAGATTTAATCAAATGTGTTTTAAGAGTTCCACAATCTCGGACTGAACTAAGCTGGATTTGATTTACAGATAGACCATTGAGCTTCCAGCTAATGCCACAAAGCTGTCAATAAATTCGGCCAAAAACGAACTAATCTTAATTAAGTTTGACAACAAATTGTGTTGCAGAGAGAAAACAGTTGTTTTAAATCGCAGCACTTAGCACATGATTATTTATTAAAATCAAATTCATATCTGAAACGTGAATTGTGTGTGCACTAATACTCGCATCACTAGCTGCCACAAAATGCATGCGATGCACGTGTGCCATATAAATGCAATATATATGCAATTTAACGGCAACAACAAATGGACGATGTGAACATTTTTAGTTGCATTAATTATTCAGAAACCTCAAAATGGAATAACTTGTTTTACACAAGTATGTACTCCATATTGTCGGTTTGACTGCATCATGCGACCAGGCACTAATACACGGCGAAGCTAGACGGGGAGAGGGCTACACAGACATGAGAGAGTGGGAGAGTGGGAGGCAGACATGCATACGTTTTTATTTGATGTTACCTTTGTGTGTGTGTGTGTGCCCCTCTGTCTTGCATGCTCAAGCTGTCCAAGCATTCAAATTATAAATTACAGCAGATGTATGCGGCATATTGGCTCAAATGAATAGTTCAAAGACATTAGCTCTCAAGTGCTCTTCTAGTGCAGCAAATAGAAATATCTAACAACTTTGTTTACACATCTTTGTGTGAGTGTGTGGGTTAAGATGTTGCCAAGCCCTCAAAGACAGGCCTCTAGGCAAATTATACTGCCTGATTCCAGTTCTCCCTTTGCTTTGTACACTTGTTAATAAAAATATATAAATAACAAAATATAAAAAGAATAATCAAATTTGGAAAAAAAAACTTCTTCTTCGTTATCGACAGCATAAATCATATTGCTCTAAGCAATCTTCGGATCTGTTCGTGCGATGCTCTCGTGCTACTCGTGCGATGCTCTTCTAACGAACATCGTGTAGAGAGTGATACGATGGAGGATCGCTCACTGAGGCGCAGTAAGCAAGAGAGTATCTTCACATTTGCATACACATGCACATTTTCACACTTTAAGCGAAGAGAGTCCTCTCTTAAATACCAAAACACACTAAATGAAGTTAATTCCAGTAAGCGATGGCGGAACAATGAGAGCGAAACACAACAAACCGAAACCATTACGAGTCGATTACGAACAAATAAGCGACGCAATAGATTGCTCTCCGAGTCTTTTCTCTGAGTATAAATGAAAGACACATATTTGCAGACATTGACAAACGATCAAGCAATGAAATCTACTTAATGCAGTTTTATTTATTAAATTTATTTCTTTAATTTAATAACCTGTATATATTATGAAAGACAATAATTATTAATATTTAAGTTGATGCTGTAAGAAATATAAAAATAATATTTAAAAAAATAAATAAATAAAAAAATATAAATAAAACAAAAGTTATTAATATGTAAGTTAATGCTGTAAGAAATATAAAAATTATAATGAAATAAAATTTTAAAAATAAAAATAAAAAATAAAACCCGAGTTATTAATATGTAAGTTGATGCTGTAAGAAATATAAAGATAATAATAAACAACAAAAAATTTTTACATGAAAAAAAAAATAATAATTTAAAAAAAAAAAAAAATAATAATAATGAAAATAACAATAATAAAAATAATAGAGAAAATAATAATAATAATATTTTCATTATTATTATATTATTAATGCAGTTTTATTTATTAAATTTATTTCTTTAATTTAATAACCTGTATATATTATGAAAGACAATAACTATTAATATTTAAGTTGATGCTGTAAGAAATATAAAAATAATATTAAAAAAATATATAATAATAAAAAAAATAATAATAATAATAATAATGTAAATAACAATAATAAAAATAATAGAGAAAATAATAATAATAAAAAAATTAATGAAAATAATAATAATAATATTATTATTATTACAAATAAAAACATAACTCAAATCTTTGACAAATGTTTTTTTATTTTTTTTCTTCTAATTTTGTAATAAGAATTTTTTGACTCTTTAAAATTACTAAGAATTATAATTAAATAAGCTAAGTTAATTATGATGTTTCTTAATATATTTACATTCAGATTCAACTGCAATAATAAGTTATCGATAACATAGTCACCTTTTCATTCTATCACTGCAGCGCACTGACAAGTGCTCAACAACTTAACAAGCGTATCCGTAACAGTGCCATGTTTACAGTGACACAATCAATTGTGAAACTTTCCAGTTGAAATGTGAAGTGCAAATAATAACAAACAAAATCAAAATACTAACAAAAAATATGTATATAAATGCATAAAAGTGAAATGCACTTTGTTTAATTAGCGCTTGTGCAGCGCAACAGCAGCTCAAGTGCTTTCATGCTGCTCTGCATGTTGGACATGAATAGGCCTTTAAGAGCGCAATAAACAGGCAAAACAAACATATATGTACATATACCACTGCCACGCCCACCAATTATTATGAATACGGTTCGAGTCAGTGGTGTGTGTGCCTTATACAAGTGTATATCAAAGTGTGAATGCTGCCTAGCAGCAAAACGATAATAATCTTCATTTGGCACTGCTTTCAGTGGCGAGCCAATGGCTCGTATTTCTGCAGCTGGAACTTCAGTTTTGTGCAGCCGTTTGTGTGTGTGTGTGTGTGCTTTAACTGGATCTGTTTGTGTCTGGCTAACATGTCCCAAGTCTATTGTTGTTGCGGCGTGCTGTCCGCCTATATACATTTCCCTCTCCCACTCACTGTCTCTCTCTCTCTCTCTCTCTCTGCGGGTCTCTGCCAGGCAATTGATGTTACTGTAACTGACCAAAACGTCGGACGTCTTTTTGGTTGTCTATTTACAGCCGTGATTTGTCTGTGTCTGTGTCTGTGCCTGGCTGTCTGTGTGTGTGTGTTTGTGTGTGAAGTCCACTTCAATGACCCGCCCTCCTGCCATTCCTTTCGTCTCCCTCTCTGCAAATGCTGTCTCACTAATTGGCAGTTTAACAGCATAACTGTCCGAATTTGACTCGAAGTGAGCTTATGATTATGCAATTTCAATTACAGCTGACTAATGGCCATAAGCATGTAAAGCCACAAGCAGATCTAATTCCAAGCTACAGCTGCAACAATTTTAATCAGTTCTTGTTGAAGTTCGATTTTTCACAGAGCTGAGAGCTGCATATTAGTGAAGTTTTAGTAAGTGCCTTGTGGACATTGCTTACAATTGACTAATTTTTAATCTGCTTTGTTATAGCATAAAAATAACTCGAGAATTGTCTTGGATTTATATATTTATTTTTAGTTTTATTTTTATTTTTATTTATATTTTTATTTCTATTTTTTTTTTAATTTTAATTTTTTCAGGCTTTGAATTCAATTTTTGAAATTTAGGCTAAGATCTTAAATAAACCAACAACATATATAGATTTTTTCAAAACATGTTTATATCCTAAATTCAAGTCTGTAACTCGATTAGTTCTTTCAGCCACGCCCACATTGAATTTAAAATATTTTCCAATTAATAAGTTTAACTACTTAAAGAAATATTTGCCTTTAGACTGCGGCAATTATTCAATTTAAATTTTAATTAAGAAATATATATATAGACACTCACATAGATACATATATAAATGTAAATATACATACATATTAAAAAATAAAATAAAATTGAATTGAGAAAACAATTCATTTCAAGTATTTACGCAAACATTGCTTAAGAAATTATAGAATATATCAGCAGCAGCAGCAGCAGCAGCAGCAGACGTTAAATACGAATTTGAAAGCTGCTGAAAGCAATCTGTGAAAGTGCCTGGCTGTATGCCCGTCCTGGCTGGTTGCGCCTTACAGGCATTGGCCATAACCATAGCGGAATGCAGTGATGCATCTTTTAAGCCTGGCGGGCCCAAAAATTTTAATTTCTAAATAAACTTTGAGACGCTTTTCGGTTGGCGTGTCAAGAGCAGAAGCAACCAAAAAATAAACAGGGATGCCCCGCAGCGTTGCTTCTAACCCCGCTGTAGCTCCGCTAGCATCATGCACCATGCACCATACAACGTCATCATCATCATCGCCATCATCATCATCATCATCAGCCCTATGAACCGAAAAGCTCTTCAGTTAACTTTTCTTCATGTAGCGCGCAAATGAAGTGCTGCAAGAGCGTGAATGCAAGTGTGGGTGCTAGTGTGTGTGTGTGTGTGTGTGTGTGTGTGTGTGTGTTCAAGTATTCATGTGTGAGTGTGCAAGTGTTTTTATTAAAACCAAATGACAAACTTTTTGCAGCAACAGCAACCATGAGGGAGAAAGAGAGAGAGAGGGAGACCGTGAGCAGCTTGAGACCCGTAGCCAAAACTGAGAGCCAAAAACCAACAACGTCAACAGCAGCCAAAAGCTAATTTACACTTTTGTTGTTTCGGTTACTTTATATATATATACATATATAAATATATATGTATATGTGCCACGCCCCTCAAGCACCCAGCCAGACGCGCCCCAGTCGAATGGCATAATGGAAAAACTATTTCTGCGAAAGAGGAACACAAATGTTGTCAAAAAATTTGTGAATACTAAAAAACAGTCAACAGACAAGTGTGGAACGCAGCCGTGGAGCTGCATGTAAAACCAGAAATGGTAAAAAAAAAATAAAATAAATATATGTAAAAAATAGAAAATACAAATAAAACAAAAAACAAATCAAATGTGTGAACTTTAACACTATTTACCGCCAAAAGAGTATGCACGGAAAAAGTTTATTCATTTAGTTGAACGAGCGCAGATGGCGGCAGTAGCCACACACACACACACACACTTAAACACACCAGGCACATGCTGCATGCTACATGCCACAAGCAACCCTTGCACAAGTGCGAAAAGAGGCGAGAGGAGCGGGGGGATGCAGGTACGGCAAGTGCATTTCGAGTTCATTTTGTGCACAAGTGCTATACAAGTGGGCTCAATTTAAATTACTTACAATATGGCATATAAGCTCATTAGAATGACAGCAGCTACAGATACAGATAGAGATACAGATACACAGATACAAAATTAATATAGATACATGCATGTGTGTTCAGAGAGAGAGAGAGAGACGCCTGGCAAATGAAGCACGAGCAAATGAGGCATGATATTAATCAATGAATTTTAAACAAAAGGCATGGGCTATTACGGAAATAGACGAATCGTTAGATGGAGCTTACGAGCGGTAGCTGGGGAAGGGAAAAGCGCGACTTTAGATTGACTGGATGCATATAATTAAGTGGAAATAGATTGTGGTAAATTAAAATCAAACTAAAGCACTTAACTCAAGATAATATCATTAAGAACGTAACAGAAATACTTGAAATTAATTTCATACTGAGCTGAGAGCATTTTAGCATTCATTAATTACATTGATCTAATTACAATAATAATTATAATTTAGATATTAAAGTTGCATATTAAATAGTGGGAACTAAATGTGGGATAGTTAGTTACTTATACTTATACTTATACTTATACTTATACTTATACTTATACTTATACTTATACTTATACTTATACTTATACTTATACTTATACTTATACTTATACTTATACTTATACTTATACTTATACTTATACTTATACTTATACTTATACTTATACTTATACTTATACTTATACTTATACTTATACTTATACTTATACTTATACTTATACTTATACTTATACTTATACTTATACTTATACTTATACTTATACTTATACTTATACTTATACTTATACTTATACTTATACTTATACTTATACTTATACTTATACTTATACTTATACTTATACTTATACTTATACTTATACTTATACTTATACTTATACTTATACTTATACTTATACTTATACTTATACTTATACTTATACTTATACTTATACTTATACTTATACTTATACTTATACTTATACTTATACTTATACTTATACTTATACTTATACTTATACTTATACTTATACTTATACTTATACTTATACTTATACTTATACTTATACTTATACTTATACTTATACTTATACTTATACTTATACTTATACTTATACTTATACTTATACTTATACTTATACTTATACTTATACTTATACTTATACTTATACTTATACTTATACTTATACTTATACTTATACTTATACTTATACTTATACTTATACTTATACTTATACTTATACTTATACTTATACTTATACTTATACTTATACTTATACTTATACTTATACTTATACTTATACTTATACTTATACTTATACTTATACTTATACTTATACTTATACTTATACTTATACTTATACTTATACTTATACTTATACTTATACTTATACTTATACTTATACTTATACTTATACTTATACTTATACTTATACTTATACTTATACTTATACTTATACTTATACTTATACTTATACTTATACTTATACTTATACTTATACTTATACTTATACTTATACTTATACTTATACTTATACTTATACTTATACTTATACTTATACTTATACTTATACTTATACTTATACTTATACTTATACTTATACTTATACTTATACTTATACTTATACTTATACTTATACTTATACTTATACTTATACTTATACTTATACTTATACTTATACTTATACTTATACTTATACTTATACTTATACTTATACTTATACTTATACTTATACTTATACTTATACTTATACTTATACTTATACTTATACTTATACTTATACTTATACTTATACTCCTCTTACTCTCTCAATCTTTACAAACTGCTTTAAGTCAGTTTTCAGGCTGCTCTGAAACTGGTTTTTAAAAGACAATTTGGACATGTCATATATTGTCTCTCGGCACACACACACATGTTTTACGCTGCACACTGTCAACTCTATGACAAAGTCATTATAGTAAACCCAACTACTCCATCTCCCTCTGTGCCCGCTGACTGGCAGTTAACCAAAAGACCAGAAGCAGTCAAGAGGAGCTGCCTGTGCTTCCGGTAGCTGCAGTTGCACTTTTCTTGTATCTAGCCCTGTGGCTGGCAGCGGCCGTATGGTTGACACCACGTCAGCGGTGCACAATTTATGTGCGTGTATTGCATGTGGGTGAGGGTGGCTGGCTGGATGACTGGGTGTTAAACAGTCCAAAGGGCTAAGTTGCAGCGAACCACGAATCGCCCGCATGTTGTGCACTGAAAAAAAAACAGCGAGTTAAAAGCGAAAGCGCTTTGTAAAGTGCTCGCGGACTAAGCGGGTTCCCACCATCGCACCACCAGCTTCGCTATGCCCCCAGGGGGGAATGTGGAATAAAAACTAGAAAATCTGTGGCCAGTCAATGCGGCAGCAGCAGCAAGTGAACAGTCAGCTCTAAGGCTGCATCCTTGCCACTGGAGAAGCATATGCAGGGTATACGTGGAGTAGGGGGTGCTTCGAGTTCAGGTTGAGCGGGTTAATTGTTTTTTGCTGACTGTCCACAGTGGACTTAGCAAAAGCATACAAAAAATACGCTAACCGAAATGAAATAAAAATAAAATGAAAAAAACCACGCAAAGCTTTGAATAACTTTAAGCAGCGTTAGTCTCGGGGCTGCCCACAAAATATTGGCTTAACGTGCGAGGCGTTATATATAGTACTTCTATTCTATTTTTTTCGTTTCCATTTTTTTTTTTTTTAGAATTTTGCCATGCAAAGCAGACGTTCTCAGCTGCAATGTACTCACTCCAAGTGCCAGCTAAGCGACAATATGCGGTGGCTAAGACTAAGCTTGGGCAATGGGAGCAGCAGCAGGAGCAATGAGAGCAGAAAGAAACAGCAAGAGGAATTGAAACTCGGGGGTATTTGTGGTGGGGTCTATAAAACCAGCACGTGAACCGTTGCAGCCGTCGGCGTCCAAGTTCATTTGCAGTTTTTCGCATGTGCTCTATACACAAAAAGAAAAAAAGAGAATGAAAAACAACAAAGGGCAAAAAGTTTTCGAATCGAGGTAGTCACGAACATTGAGGTAATTCGAGATGAACAACCTTCAAAATGTCTTGAAATGTTTACATGAAAATAAAAATAAAGTTTATTTTGTAAGTACTTTAAAAGAAAATACGAATTGATTGTGCATCTTAGAAGGCAGATAAGTCTTAGGAACTAAATTCATTTTAGTTTCTAAAAGACATTGTCTATGATTAGTTTTGAACTGAAATTTCTCTTTATATTTAAATTATTATATTATATCGGAAAGCTTAAGTATTTTTATAAAATACACATTTGCAATTATATTGAATTTTTTTTAGAAAAATATTGGAATTTACACAATATTTAAAATATTTAAAAATACTTTTTTAATTTGCAGAAATAAAAAAAAATATATATATATTTTTTTTAAAAAAAACCTTTTTCTAAATTAAAAAAAAAAACTGTTTAAAAATTGTATTAATAATTTTAAAAATACTTTTTTTTAAATTGCAGAAATGAAAAAACAAAATTTTGTTAAATAAACGTTTTCTAAATTGAAAAAAAAAAAATGTTTAAAAATTGTAAAAAAAAAAATATATATATATATATTTTTAAAAACTTTTTCTAAATTGAAAAAAAAAAAAAAACTGTTTAAAAATTATATTAATAATTTTAAAAATACTTCTTTAATTTGCAGAAATGAAAAAAAAAATATATATATATTTTAAATAAACTTTTTCTAAATTGAAAAAAAAAAAAACTGTTTAAAAGTTGTATTAATAATTTGCAGAAATAAAAATAATTATATTCAAAATAAACTCTTTCTTACTTTAAAAAAAAAAAAAAAAAAAAAAAAAAAATATTTAAAAAATTTATTGCAATAAAAAATCAATTTAGAATAATGTAATTTTTAAGTCCAAATATATGACATGTTTGTAAATGGAGAATATATTCTATAATAAGAATAATTAAAAAAAATTAATAATTATTAATAAAATAAATATAAATATTAGTAAAATAAATAAATAAAAGATATATAGAAAGAAAAGTATCTTAAATTCTGATAATACAAATTTTAAAATGAGACAAAGACAATATTAGGAATATTAAAGAAAAGAATCAAATATAAACTAATATAGAATCGGAGTAGTTTTTAAAACTTATAGAGTTCATTGTTACAAATATAGAAGAAGCAGCCTCATGTAAAAGAAATTTCATCTCTAGTATCTATCACTAATAGTAAACACTAACAAAAAGTCAAAAAAATCTTCAAACTATTATTAAAATTATTTAAATAAGTAAGTATATTTATGTAATATAAAAATGACTTCCACTTCGATTGCCTCGAATGATACCCTGCCAGATGCAATAAAGTGTGTAGCATGATAAGAATTGGAGCAGGTACAGTATATAGTATAAAGTTTTTGCAGCACTCTACTTCAGTCGGCTATGTGGCATCATATCTGTCCTTTACTATTTTTTATTCACTTTCAATCCCCGCATAGTGCGCTAAATTTTCTTCTTCATCTTTTTTGTGTTTTTTTCTTTTTTATTTTATTTTATTTTTTCGTTTTCAGACACTGGCGCAGAGGCCAGTTGCCTACGTATAAATGTATATGTATATAGTGTATATCCCCGGAGCGCATGTATTCCCTATAAATTTTTTACAATTTTATGCAATTGTATAGTTTTGCAAAAGTTTGTTGCAGCTATTTTTCGGTGCCGCCGACGTCGTTGTGGCATTGTTTTTAACAACAACAAAAGCAACAACAGCAACAAACAATGCAGCAATTCAACGTCAACCACGCCCACCGCCCACCACCCAACCAGCAGCGCCGCAACGCGCCGAACAAATGAACTCGAATGTCCTTTTATATGCGTTCAGTGTTTATTGTGCCATTTCCTAAGCACAACTAGAAAACTTGGCCGAAACTCTTCTTCTTGTTGTTGTTGCTGCTGCTGCTGCTGCCGTTGCAGTTGGCTGGCAACGTCTTGAAGGCCTCGCTGTGCCCGCTGCGTTGGCCATCGATCCTCGCCAAAAAGCAGTTGGATTAAAGCCTAAATAATTCATTGCCATAGGCATGTGGCCACTCCTTTGAGAAAACAAACTTTAATTTCATATCAAAATAGAAGCAACAAAAGCTGATTGCTATGAAAATAACAAAGCTGACACAAAGCTGCATGATATGATGGGCAAATGCATAACATAAAATACCTATACAAAATTATAGCATTAAAAAAAGAAAAACTTTATTTTTAAATTTTATTTTATAAATAAATGTATAATATTTAAGTATATAATGTATAAATAAATATATATACTATAAATAAATTGATTAATTTTTGTTTTATAAATATGCTTGGTAATAAATACATTAAACTCAAATAATAAAGTAGAAATATGTTAAAATTATTATTTTTTATATATATAAAATATATATTAAAATCAAAATAAATTTATTAAATTTTGTTTAAAAAAAATGTATTAACAAAAAAATTCGTTTAAGAAAAAATAAAAAATAATACTAAACGAAAATATATATTTAATTTTAATAAGAAAAATATAATAAAAATATAATATAATACTAAACGAAAATATATATTTAATTTTAATAAGAAAAAAATATAATAAAAATATATTTAAATATTAAAAAAATATAAATATTTTGTGCAAAAAAAAATATAATAAAAATATAATAAAATAAATGAAAACAAATAAAATATATATACAATAATTTTATATAAAATATAATAAAATTTAAAACATACTAAAAATGTTGAAAAATGTAACAAATTAAAAAATGAGTGCATTTTATTTAAATTGAAGAGACGCGCTCATAAAATTGAAAATAAATAATAAAAAAAATATAATATAATATACAAAAATGAAGAACTACTTAAAAAGTATGAAAAAAATAAAATAAAGGTAAATATATACAAAAATTCAATTTCAATTTTGCTGTGTAGAATTTTTTTTTTTTACTTTATGTCGTTTGCAACGTTGGCCAAATTCTGTTATAATATATTTTAGTAAAAAAAAATAATATGCAAACAAATTTGTAGTTTTTAAATGTATTGTAATGACATCTAGCCGCTATCCATCTGAGTTTTTTCAATTTGATCTTAAATAAACATATGTATAAATTAAATGCATGCAATTGCCATGCATATCCAGAGCTGGAATAAGGCTAAATAAATTTTCATGACTATATTCCAGAATATTAGATAGGACTAATATTTATATAGGATTTTTTATTTTATTTTATTAAAGGGGAATTTTGATTCTAAGCAATGCAATGCAATTTAAGCTTTCGGTTTATGCCATTTCTATGCTCACTCCCACATGTCTGTATGTCTAACTAAATCCAGCTCAAGCAATAGTTCAAAGCATTGCTAATCACCTGCAATCAGGTAAACAACTTGAAATAGTTGCACTGCGAGGCGTGTTAGCCAAATACAAGTCGATCAAAGTTTGGTATCTTATTTGAGCAATCAATGCGCCAGCAAAACAAAATTTAACACAATTTATCGACAGACACAATCATAGAAAATTTTGACACGCATGACACAACTCCAATTTATAGCTGACCTCATTCAAGCTAAAAGAATTTTATTTCGAAATAAAAAATATAAAAAAATATATGTATATATATTTTTTAATACGATTGCCAACAAGGGGAGGGCAGCTGTCAGTTTGTGGCGACTGATTAAATAAAATTGGCAACTTTTTAAGCCGCTTTCGAGCAAGTTTATAAACCGTAAGAATTAAATTTTTGGCACATAATTTGAGAGCGAGTAAGCCAGATAGAGAGGGAGAGAGAGAGAGAGGCAGATGGAGGCAGAGCTGGAGGCGTGAGCAAGCAGCCCCGGAAAACATTGCATTGCATATTTTAATCAAGGGAAAATTGCATTGCAAAATATTGTTAACAATAACAGGCAACGGCGGCATTTAAATGTCCCGGTTCAACAGCAACAACAATAACATCTACAACTGTGGCGCGCTCTGCTGGCGTCGACGTCGGCGTCGTTGACCAGCGACAATTAAAAGTTTTTACTAGCATTCAAATTTTTCAATATAACCGAATGCCAATAGCCCATGGACCAGACCCGTAACTGACCACTGGCATGAAATATAACAGCAGCAGCAGCAGCAGCAACAACAACAACAATAACAGCAGCAGCAGCAGCAACAGCGGCGCAGACAACATCCAACGGCAGCACAAATAAAAAGCAAAGGAAGCAAAGCCGCGACATTTCCATGCAGTGTAAAGAGCGCTACAGGGCGAAGAGCGCGCAGAACGCCCAAAGCGAACGAGTGGCATTCAAAAACACCAAAAAAAAACAACAACAAATACAACACACAAATACACACACACAAAAAGAGAGTGAGAGAGTGAGAGGCACAGATACAGTCACAAGCGTGTTCTGTTTGGCCGCCAGGCACATGCCAGCGCAATATTTGTCTATAAAAGGAAGCCGTGACAGCTGTAAAGCACGCCTGGGTATCACAGTGTATGTCATGTACATGTGTGTGTGTGTGTGGTGTGTGTGTGTGTGTGGTGTGTGTGTGTGTGTGTGTGTGTCGCAGCGAGCAAAGGCCACTGGGAATGTGCAATACAAATGCAATGCACGCGCTGCAGCTGCTTTATACACAGACACTCATATGACACACATACACTCACTCACACACACACACCCGCACACACACACACACACACACACATTGCTGCATTTGTTGCTTTAAGTGCGGTTCTTATAAACTCATCAAGGCTTGAGCAAGATTTTCTTGCATATTAGAGAGATTTGGCAATGCAAATATCTCTGGCTAGAAATGAAGCAGGAAGTCGGAGTTATGCTAGGCGATACGACAAAATGGAAATTGCGTGTTATATGAAATATTAAATATATACATATATATATAGAGAGAGAGCGAGAGAGAGAGAGACGCTGTAGAAGGCCAAACCCAAATGCCGACAAGTCAGTTTCAGCTGCAGCTCGTTTCTACGCCATCTCAAGCACAGAGTCAAGGCAACAGACTCGAGTTAGTCAAGAAGAAGAGAAGCCAAAGTAAACTAATTCGATGTGATTGAATGTGTCATGATATTTATATATTCTATACTTTTAAATACATAACAAATATATATGGGTAATTCTCCAGAAAAGTCAACTTTTTTTCACGTTCGACACTTTGGTTTTTTGTATCTTGAAAACGGATTAATTTTTATTATTTTTTTTGTATATTTAGATAGATATTATGAATACGCAGATTATGTAATTTTCAGATTTTGGATGCCACGCCACCTTCGGCTACAATTTGGAAAAAACGCATTTAAAATACTAGAGACTAGAGACTTCAAATAGACTTAGAGACTTCAAATACTTGGCACATAGATACATTCAGATACTCTTAATCTACTCTGAAAATTTCATAAAGATCGTGCATCTAGAAATAAGCGTTATAAGCGTTCAAAGTTCAGCCCAACATTCAAGATAAAATGGTTTCTCTAGAATGTATTTAAAGAGTTGATATTTCAAATTTTTATACCCTGAACCCATTGAAAATGGGAAATCAGAGTATAATGTTTTTTTTATATTTATTTTTTTATATTTAGCAAAAATAAATCAACGTAGCTCTTTGGCCCTTTAACCTATTTTAATAAAATTTATTCACTTCACTTCACTAAATATTGAGTATTATGTTACTAAATAGTGAAGAATATGTTGATATGAGCACGTTGTGCAGAGATTATATTATACAAGTGCGGAATTGACTAAAGAAGATTTTCTGTGATACTCAACTAGAAGATTAACCGATCTCTGCACAGAGTTGCCATGTATACAACATATTCTTCACTATTTAAATATAATATTATTATTCTCACAGCCCAATCAAACGTAAGCCCAAGAGACTATGATTGATTGTCATAAGAACAACAAACTAATAAGAAACAAAAGAAAAACATATATATTAATATCTAAATATAGCTCGCAAACAAGAAACTTCAATAAACTTATATAAAGCTTATTCCCACTCCGCATGAATATTCAAGAAATCGATGCTGAGGCGGGGCAAGGTCACAGACAACTCAACCTGGTATCAGCGCAAGATACAATTACATGGAAAATTTAACTGTGAAAACAATGCGCCAAAAACTTTGAAACGTTTCTGTTTGCCTTTTTTTTTCTTATTTATTTATTTTTGTTTTGTTTTTCTCCTCGCAGCTTTTTGTCCATTTTCGCAGCATTTCGCAGTTTGGATTTTGCGTATTTTCCACTTTGCAAAATGTTCTTATCCGCTTGCTTTGCATCTTAGCAACAATTTAAGCGAGACTTTTATTCGCAAGTTGCTAACAAGCAGAGCAGCGCAGTTAGCAGCGACGCGACGCCAACGCCAACGCCGACGATGCTGCTGACGTCCACTGTCGTCGCTGCTCATTAAAAACTTTGCGCCAGTTCGAACTTTGCATCAGTTAAGCAACAACAAGAAATGACAACAAAATCGCCGAAAATTATAAATGCATAAAGTAAACGAAAATGCGCAAAAATCTGAAATTGCGTCTCGCTGTTAACAACATCGTTAATCATTAATGCCCAACCCATGGGGACCTATCAAAGTCTTCAAAAGTTAAGAATTTATGCGTATGTCTTCCACAAATTAACACCTACATATGTTTCAATTCAATTTTAGTTGAGAAAGTTCAACATTTAATTGAAAGTTATATTAATATTTATCTATTTACAGAGTTTTAGGGATCTAATGGGACTAGACAATACTAATTAGCTTATACTCAAATTTCTTTTGATCAACTACAAGCAAAATAATTTATAGACTTATTTTGATACTTTCTATCATTGCTCGCAAGTAACATTGCTCAATATTAGCAAATGAGTGCCTTTCACTCACACACACGCAAATATATGATTTTCACTCACACAAAAAAAAACTCAAAGAGCAACTGTTCGGTTCTCTACCGAGCACGCTTGCGATCGGCTAGCAATCGTTTGTTTTATGTTTCGTTTCGCTCTCTTAAACGTTTTCTCTTGTGCGAGCGTTAAACGTTGTTCGTACCTGCATTGAGTGTGTGCATGTTGGTGTATGTGAGTGGGAAGAGTGAGTGTATTGCTTGTATAAGTTATTTGCTCACTTACTCACTCTACGCGATTGCCAATCGTTTCGCTACCTAAATGTTCGTTTAATGAGCGACACACGAATACTTAAACTCAAGGCGCTAAGCAGAACACTAAACGAAAAGAACCAAAAGCTCTTGCTGAGAGCGAGAGCGAGTGAGTATGATTTTTAAATTTGTTTTGCGTTGATCTTAACAGAGTTCAGACTGTTAATACTTATTTGCGAGCTATGCTTTCTTTACGTTTTGGGTGTAGCTAAAATTCAAACTATAAAAACAAATCTCAGTAGACGAACTTAGACTAGTATTTTAGTTGCCCTAATAATTATGCTATGGAAAATTTTACAATAGGCATTGGTCGATTTGCCGAAAACATATAATTATTATAATTGATTAATAAAACAATAATAATATTATGAAATATATTTATACACAACTTACCCTTTTTTATACGAAGCGAAAAATATAAAAATTTAATTATTTTAATTTATAAAATAGAAATAATGATAATAGCTTGAAATATATTTGTATACTACTTAGTATATATTTTATAAGAAGAATACACTAGAATACACTCCCTTTATTGTACTCAATATATACTATCTAAACTCTGCACTCTCTATGCTCTCCATATTCACACAAAAATTTAATTCAACAGAAGATAATTTCAAGTCCCTCTGCAATTTGTATTTGTTTAGCTGCACTGTGTGTAAGGGATGCTCAACCTTGTCTAGTAATAATACTAATAATGACGATGGCTAATGCTAATTACTTCAACTGCAGCAGCTAATTCAAAGGCATTTACTAGAGGTTAAAGCAAATGAAATGTCATTGAGTAGAAGCCAACTGCAAAGTAGTTAATATAAAAAGCACTTAACGTAGGCCAGGTCAAGGTTAGTTAAACCGAGAATTAAGGAGTGCCTTAGCACACACGTGTATGCTTATGTTTGCGTGTGTGTGTGTGTGCGTGTCTGTTTGGTTTAATAACTTAAAGCTTAGCTTACATTTATGGCATGCCATGTGCATCAATTGCCGACTGCAGGTCAAGTGGTAAGTGGCATAAAGAAGAACAACAACAACAGCAACAAAAAGCCGCAACATTTGCTCACATGAGCTAAATTCCTTTGGCCTGCTCTCTCCCACTCTCTCTCTCTTGCTCGCTCTCTCTCTCCTCTTTCGCTCTCTGGTTATTTTTTAGCACGCTGCCAGCTGCGCCTGCGCCAACTGTATGTAGCCTCATTCGACTCGACTAAATGTGCGTTTGCAGCTGCTTTTGGTTTTTACTGTTGCTGTTGTTGTTTTGGACAAGACAACAAGTTAGTTAAGCTAAGTCATGAGGCGGCCGCTCAGGTGGGTTTTGGCCAAGATTTGCTCAACCACCGGCGGCCATGCTCGCAGACATGCGAAAGCTGTCAACAAATTGACGCCGATTAGACATTCAACGCCCACGCTGACGTCGCCGTCACAAAGCGTCACGAATTCAAACATAATTTCAAACGCCGCCGGCAACGTTGACGTCGCAACGTCGACGTCGCAGTCAGCTTCAATGTAGCGACCATCTGTCGCTTACGCAATGGCCGCCTATCAAATTATGCATGGGCTCTTTTGTTACCTGTGCCCAGGTGGGAGGCGCCGCGCATCGTGTGGCCAGCTTAATGCAGCTTGCGGCCTTAGCTGCCCACTGCCCGCTTCATAAATTGGCATTAGCAGAGCTGCGGGCCGGGGCTGGGGGGCTCTACTATGTTTGCCCATGCACTATATATGTTTGCAGTTGTAATAGTAGTAGTAGTTCTGGCATCGAGGCATTTCGTTGCTCCAACGGCTCCTGTCTGATGCAATTTTTGTGCAACGCCCGGCGGCGGCTTAATAACTTTTATGCGTGTTTGCATATCGCCAAATGCATCGAACTGATGCAACATTTTTCGAGCAGACAATTTGTGTGTGTACAGTGTGGCTAGTCTCTCTATGCGCATAGTGGGTCACCGTCTACATATATATATGTATATATATAAATAAATGTATAAATATATATGACTGAGATATAGAGCGAGAGATTGGCCTTTTTTAACTGATGCTTTTAAGTGCAAACTACAGTTTAATGCGGCTTGCTCAACTTTTTAGGGCACAAATTTATTTAGATTCATGATATATTTAGATATATACTGACAATTATGATATAAATTTATGATTTATACGAGAAATATATATATAGTCCAGCTGGCGCAATATGTATGCAAATAAGATATATTTTCAATGTGCAGATTTTGCACATCTTTTAGATAACGTTTTTAAATATAATAAGTAACATGAAACAATTTATTTAAATTTTCTTTAAGGCATAAAACAAATTTCTAACTATTGTAATTTATTAGTGCAGTTACTGATTTTAATTTTAGTGTAATCAATAGCTAACTTACAAAAGTTAGAAGTTAGAAGGCACGCTTAAATTGACAGAATTAATAGAGACGAAGTTCACAAAAGATTATTAATAAATAAAAAAAAAAATTAAATAAAAAAAAGTTACCTATTTGCTATTCTGTAATATCAGCGCTTTAAATATTCATTTCAATTAATTATTTGATGTAAATTGTTATGCTGTAATAAGAAATATGGCGCAGCATATTTTGATATTATATAATATACGAAATAATATATATTTAAAAACAAATTGCCTACCTCAATTACTTATTCAATACTGCTCATTGACTATATTATGAGTGAACTTTTTATTTATATTTTGTATTTAATTTTTATATTTCATATTTTATATTTTTAATTTTATATTTTATATTTGATTTCTTATATTTAAAATTTATATATTTTATATTTTATATTGTATATTTCATATTTTATATTTCATACTTTATATTTTTAATTTTTAATATTATATTTTATATTTTGTATTTTATTTTTTAATTGTTTTTTCATATTTCATATTTTATATTTTGAATTTTATATTTTATATTTGAATTGTTATACTTTATTTTTATATTTTGTATTTTATGCATTATATTTTATTTTTTATATTTCATATTTTACATTTTATATTGTATATTTCGTATTTTAAATTTTGTATTTTATATTTTATATTTCATACGTTATATTTTACATTTTACATTTCACATTTTATATTTTACATTATATATTTTAAATTTCATTTCTTATGTTTTATTTTTTATATTTTATATTACATAATTTATACTTTATATTTCATATTTTTTATAATTTTAATTTTGAATTTTATTTCTTATATTTTATATTTTTTATTTTATATTTCATACTTTATATTTCATATTTTAGATTTTTAATTTTATATTTTGTATTTAAAATTTTATATTTTATTTCTTATATTTTTTATTTTTCATTTTATATTTTATATTTAATATTTAATATTTCATATTTCATATTATACATTTACATTTAAATTTATATTTAATATTTAATATTTTAAATTTTATATTTAGCATTTATTTATTATTATTATAATTTTTTTTTTGTCACTGAAAAATAAAATTGATAAATATGGAAAACAAAGTAACAATTTTACTGGGAAACCCCCACTAAGTTTTAATTTTGTTGAATTAAAAACACTCTGTATCAGTTTTTATTAATTTTATTTGATTTATTTGGCAGATAAATTCAGGTTTCAAAATTGACGAAATGCCTTTGTTTTTTACGCCACTGTGCAATGTTTATAATGTTAATATGATGTGACGTGATGGAAAATGTGGCGCATTATATTTAGGGATATTATCTGGGCAAATGATGGGCACTTCACTCCATCTCTCAGTCTGTCGGTTTATCTGTCTGTCCCTCTGCCCTGTGTGCAGTGTGAGTGAGGGTGAATATAGGTAAATGCATTTATGGCTTATCTCATAGGTACGGATACATTTTATACATTTTGATAGGCGAATGTACATAGATTTTTGTCTTTTTTCCTGCCTTCGTTTAACAGCTTTACAATCATATTTTATTGTAATTGAATGTGGAATTTTCTAAAAATAAATTGACATTCAGTTTTTACTTCTCTGGCACCGAACATTGTATGCAATTCTCCATTTCGGCCGTATAGTCCTCGATCTGTATGGTCGTCTCAAAGAAATTGTAACGCAAATGAACCGCTGAAGTGGCTGCGTCTAATATCTGCTTTGGGTTTGCATTGGCACCTAGTGGCAGAGAGAGAGAAAAAGAGAAAGAGAGAGAGAGAGAGAGAGAGAGAGAGTGATTAAAGCGAGTATGAGTAGACAGACACAGAGAGCAAGCTGGGGAGCAACGTTTGTTGATAACATTGATGGGTGCCACGTCGAAATTGGCCACGCTTAAAAAGCCATTTCAAAAATAATTAAGCTAATTGCGCGCGTTTGCCATGGACATGAAGCGATGCGCCTAACCCAGCGAACAGCAGTAGCAGCAGCAGCAGCAGCAGCAACAACAACAGCGCCGAATCCATTGGGATAATTACCATGCAGAGCACACACACACACACATACGCACACACACGCACACACACGCACACACGCACTCTCACAACACCCCGTTAAAAACACATGTAGTTACCAGTCCATCACACTCTTCCACCTCACAGTAGGCCGCCCCCCCCTCACGCTGCCACTGCTACTCTCACGCTGCTCCCTGCCCACAATACTCTATAGAGCGCCCAGTGGTTTGTACATTTGGAGTCCCTGGGGCTACTCACCAATTGCCAAATGCGCAGATAGCGCTACTTTATTAATGCTCAGCGCCCAGATGCGCAAATTGTGAACACGCTCAACGCCTTCAATGCGTTGGAATATTTGCAAGACCTCAGCATAATGCATATAATTTGGAGTGCCCTCCATGAGCACCTAAAAATAGACATAAAAAAAAGAAAATATATATAAATCAAAGTAATAAAATGATTTAAGTTATAATTAAAATAAAACATATGCCTAAATATAACACTAAGCAAAAAATAATACATGATATTAATAAAAAAACTAGTTAAGTTTATAAGTATTTTAGTTTAATTTAATAAATTTTATCTTTAATTAAAAATGAGTTTCAATTATATAATAAATTATATATATTAAAATCATTTTCTAAAATTTGATTTTATATTGATATTTTAATTCTTATATTTTATTTTCTATTTTTTCTATTTTTTCTATTTTTAATTTTATATTTCATATTTTATATTTAAAATATAAAATTGTATACTTTTTTTTCATATTTTATATTTTATATTTTTCTTTTTATATTTTATATTTTTTTTTTATATATATTATATTTCATTTATTTATATTTATACTTTACATTTTATATTTTAAAAATATTTTATATTATTTATTTATTATATTAAATTTTATTTTTAATTAAAAAGAATTTTAAATATTTATTAAATTATATATATTAAAACCCTTTTCAAAAATTTGATTTAATATTGATATTTTATTTCTTATATTTTATTTTATATTTTTTATATTTTTAATTTTATATTTCATATTTTATATTTTATATTTTAAATTTTATACTTCAAATTTTTTATATTTTATATTTAATTTATTTATATTTTATACTTTACGTTTTATATTTTATATTATATTATAATAATTTATATTATTTAATATTTAGTTTAATTTAATAAATTTTATTTTTAATTAAAAAGAGTTTTCAATATATATTAAATTATATATATTAAAACCCTTTGCTAAAATTTGTATCTTTAAATAAACTATTATAAATTAATTAAAATAGTAAAATTCTTGTTAAAGTTAACATTCAATTAAAAAAAAAAAATACTCACCAGCAGCGCATCCTTCATAATCGTAAATGTGGTAAATAAAACAATGATGGAGAAGATGAACGTACAAATCGGATCGACAATGGAGTATTCTGGCCAAAAATAGATGACGCCTGCAGCCACAAAGACGCCGACGCTCTGGATAACATCGCCAATTACGTGTATGAGAGCCGCCCGCACATTCATATTAACGGCTTCGCGTCCCACCTGACCGCCATGATGATGGGAGCCGGGCGCCGTTTCCGCCAATACGGCAGCTATTTCCAGATCCAGATTGGGATCCACCAGCTTGGAGTTCTGATACGAATAGGTGGGCAGCCCAGCGCCAGGCAGCTCAGCATCCTCCGGCTCAAAGGCAACGCCGCCTTCGATGCGCTTGGTGGGCGAGGCGGCACACGGTGTCGATGTGGCATTTGCATGTGAAACGGATCTCTTATGCTTCTTCGCCTTCTTCTTGCCATGACTGTGACCATGCCCACCGCCACCGCCACCCAGACCATGCGAGTGCCCATGCTGCAGCTGCACACCCATGCTACAAAGAGAGAGCGAGACAGGAAATGGTAAGAGAAATTGAAAACGTTATCACAAATATTTAATATACTTGAAAATGTTGCAGACCGATAGCCCGTGGCACCATCCACTCTACGTGCAGGTGTGGGGGCGGGCATAGAGCCTGCCAGCTATACGGCCACGGGACTCCGGCCGCAAAAACAAAAACAAAAACCTTCCACACAAAACAGGGGAAAAGAAACTTTATTTGGGTATGCGGCCGAAGCTTTTGCATTGTTTGGCATTTTATTTCAGCATTTTAATGCCATTGCAGCCAGCAAACACACTGTGCACAGTGGGCCAAAAGGCGTGCTCGAACTGAAATGTGAACTATTACAGCTTACAATAATTAAAACATTTAAGTAGTTTAATAATATTGGGAGGAAGCGAAGTTTTAGAGAATAGATTTTGAATTTCTATTTAGTATTTGTGAACTTGAACTAGTTCGCACAGTTCAGCGTATAAAATGAAAAGTTAAAAAACTTTTTTACAATTTTTCAATTGCATTTAAAAACTAAACTCTAAAATCTAGAAGCTTAACTAATTATTAATGAATTTATTTATATTTGGACTAATATTTGTTCTATGTTAAGTAAAAAAAAAAAATTTAATTTTTTTTTTGTTTCAGAAATATTATTTAAAATGTTCTTTTGAAAAAATCATTAAATCTTTAATCAAGTTTTGAGAAATAAAATTCCTTTTGATAAAAATAATCTTGACAAAGCAAATATTACTTAATGAATTTAATACATTTATTATTATATAATTTAATATATATTATATATTATTATTTATTATTATATTGTTGTATATATATGAAAAGAATTAATAGAAAATTCAAATAAAATTCTTAAAAATCCAAATAAAAGAATTATCTGTAAAATCGAATAATCAATTTGGTTCTTACGCTTTTAATCGTAAGCCTAGATTTTTTTTTTGTTAATTTAATATTTAAAATTGTTAATTTATATATAAAAAAAATATATATATTGTGTTGATAAACCCAAATTTAGTTTGTTTATTTTATTTGATCTATTCAAAAAAATTCTAGGAAAAACATCTTAAACTGCACAATCTCTCTCTCTCTCTCTCTCTCTCTCTCTCTCTCGCTCTCGCTCTCCCTCTCTCTCTCCCTCTCTCTCTCCCTCTCTCCCTCCCTCTCTCTCTCTCTCCCTCCCTCCCTCCCTCCCTCCCTCCCTCCCTCCCTCTCTCTCTCTCTCTCTCTCTCCCTCTCAAGTATTTTTGAATAATTGCTTGAGCTGCTCGTGCCACTGTAATGCCCATAATATTGGTGTTCTGTGTACCGGAAGGTGTGCGAGCCGCTCGACCGCCCATTCAACTAGCTCCGTCCGTTCGACCCGCTGCTGTGGGATCCGGATGCACCGCTGCATGCAAATACAAATGTATTGTCGAAAATGGCAACCGGTTGACTAGCAGCCGCCCACACACGCACACAACCACAACGCATACACTTACTCTCTCCCACACACACACTCTCTCTCTCTCTCTCTCTCTCACGGTATCTCTATCTCGCTCAGTCCCAGTTGGTTGTTTGGCTGGTTGCCGGCATGCATCAGGCAGTTAATAGCTCGGCACATTGACTTTTTATTCATTTTAAATGCTCCGACATTGCAGATTTATGGGTTTTCTATTTTGGGGCAGGAGAAAGTGGGCCCATAGAGTGAGAGGCGTGGCTCTCCCACCAAAAACAAAAAAAAAAAGGACGACAAAATTGCCTGCCCTTAGCAACTGCCCAACTGCTGCTCTCTCTCTCTCTCTCTCTCTCTCTCTCTCTCTCTCGCTCTCGTTGCGTGTCTATAGCTGCACTTAGCCGGCTTTTTGGAAACAATACAACTCCAGTGCCAGGCATCAATAAATAAACTGGCATAAATTACGCACAGGCCAATGACACACACACGCACACATACACAGTCAGACACACACATTCACACACAGTCAGACACACATTCACACACCCACAATGAACAGCGTGAACAATGTTGTTTGCGGCTAATTGACGTGACGTCACAGTTGACCCAAAGATATTCCATTTCACAATCAAAATAAATGACTTTTGGGATTCGAAAGTGAATAACGAAACTTCAAAACAAGAAAAACAGAATCTAGAGCACACATCACGAACAGATATGTTAGCGTTGCGGCCATAAAGACAGCAGTGTGAACATGAGCTTAGCAAATGTTGAGAGTTGAAGAAATTTAGTCAAAGGTTGGAACTGAATGACAGGCTAAAAGATAAATATATTTATATATAGAATAATTTAAATGAATTTCTATAAATATAAAGGAATTTTCTTTAGGCATATTATGTTGTATATTATGCTTTACAATATATCTATTATAAAAGTAAATAAAAAAAATTACAAATAAAAATATAAAAATAAATAAAAAAAAAAACATTATAGCCTTCAGGGTATAATAAATATAAAGCATTTTTATATATCTCAGAACTGACCTAAATTAAATTACACTTATAGCAATAAAGGCATCTAGCCACCCCAATAGCTAAGGTATAATTATAAATGCGCTGTAGAGTTTAAGACAAAAGCTGCAATAAAAAAAATTAAAAAAAAAAAAAAAAAAAAGGATTTTGATATATACTAAAGTTTTTATATTATAGTGTAAATTATATATATTATAATTATAATTATATTTTGTATATTTTAATTTCTTATATATAATTTACACTAAAATGTAAAGACTTTTTTATATTCACTATAATTTATAATATTTTATATACATTTAATTTGGACTAAAATATATAAACTTTAATATATTTGTTAAAAATATGTTTGTAAACACCGCTGAATGTCTATCTCTTTTGCTAACATTATTCGCATAAATTATAACGACATTCTTTCGTTTATGCTTTAAGTTCATTTTTCGGCTGCCTGTGCTGCAGCGTACATTCGTATATGTATTTTTAGTCTCTAATAAACCCCTGAATCGAATAATATTCTTATTAATTTATAATAATTGACAATCATTTATAATTAATATTTTATTTTTATTTATTTATTTTTTTTTTTGTAAATATTTTTAATTTCTAATTCAAAATATTTATTTTATTTATTTATTTATTTATTTTTTTAAAGTAATAAATCTAGTATACAACTATAATATATTATATATTATAAGTGAAAAATATCTGATATAAATTCCTGATAATAATACAGATAATTTATATGTTTCTCTGTATTATTATCAGAAATTTATACCAGATATTTTTCACTCTCAACTCTATCGCTTTCATTCTCTGATTACACTCTCAGCAACGATTCAGGGAGCAATCGGGTTTTGAACGAGTTTGTTATCGATCGGCTTGCAATCGTTTGTTATTCTCTCTCTTGTTCTCCGATCATTGGCGTTGCAAATAAAGCAAATATTATTTTGTGTATGTATTGATATGTAAGTTGAGCAATAGCCTGCGTGAACTGAGTGTGTGCATATGTATGCGCATGTGAAGACTGTTTAAATTGAATCTCTCTTTTCAAGTCATTTGCTAAGTGAGCAAAGTCTCGTTGATTTTCAATGTATAAACGTCAATCGTTGCTCTCGCTAGACAATGTTCGTTAAAAGAGCGTAATACGAATAGTTCAACTCGATTCGTTCAAACGAAAACCAAAACGAAAAGAACCAAATCAATATTGAGAAATATTTATTTAGTATTTTGATAGAGTTCATTTTATATATATATTTTTTAATATTTAAAAATAAAAAAATAAATAAAAAAAAATTAAATAAATCTTAAAAAATACTCTTTAGCCTTTTTCTACCAATAATAAATTTCAATTAAATTGTTTATATTTTTTTTGCACAGCACAGAACTATAATTAATTAGCTGCATATTCAGCAAATATAGAAATAATATTTTTGGCCATAGTGCAGCGCTTGCTGAAGCTAATTTGATGCTTGAGAAACTTGAATTGAAGTTTTATGTGTACAAATTATATATTTAAAAAAAATGCTCTTTACCTATTTAACAAAGTTTTACAACCTAAATTCTTTGCACTTTTCGTCTATATTCAAAATATTTTTTTTTTTTCTGCCTGATATCAATTCGTGACCCTCTGCCAGCGTCGTTGGCCGCTTGAGAGTTGCGAGTGGCTGTTGAACCTGAGCTTGTTAGCCTGACAAGTCAATTTCATTTTCAATTTCTAAGACGCGGCAACGCGGCGGCCATAATTTGTCAAATAAAAAAGAAGAAGAAAAATACACACACAAAAACAAAGACTTTACTGCTGCTTGGAGCAGAGCCTGGCCACAGCTTGGCGCGTTGATGGCTACTAAATAAATTGTACAGGGCAGGTCTTTAGTTACTGTTGGCATTGCTGGCACAGATGGTGCTGCTGCTGCTGGTGCGGCTGCTGCCTGTGGCTACCACCCGTCACGGTCAACAACGGGAGCAGGAGCAGCAGCAGCAGGAGCAACAGCAGCAGCAGCAGCAGCAGGAGGAGCAGCAGCAGCAGCAGCAGGAGCATAAGCGTGGCTTGACTGTAACGCCGCGGCTGCAAGCTGTATTCAATGCCGAGCACATACGCTTTTTGACTTTGAACATCCGATTGCCAAGGCATTTTCAACGCGCCAAAAAGCGCTGCGAGCAGCGTGTGTGTCCTCGAGCGCAAAAAATGTCAATGCTGTTGCTTGTATGTTACTTGTGCTCCCTGGCGCTCCCTGCTGCTGCTGCAGGATTGCCCAGTCATCTGTCTCGCTCTCTAACCATTTGGCGCCCCATTGTTGTTCCAACTGCGTCGCCGTAATTTGTAGTGCGCAATGAAGCATTTCCCTTGATTTTGCGGCATCTTTACTCGCCTCGTTAGTGGCCAACAAACGACAGCAGCCATGACAACGCCGACACACTGAGACTGGGGACCACGACCACGACCAAAGACCAGCGCCAACAACGCCACTAACCAGGGCAGCTCCCCCTCTCCCTCTCTCTCTCTCTCTCTCTCTCTCTCTAGCTAGCTAGAGCTGCGGCGTTGGCACTGCCAGCGCGCCTGGCAACATGTCCTGATTTAATTGACAGGAACATAAATATTAGCGCATATCTTGGCTGGATGGCACAGTGCTTCATCCATTCTCTCGTTACCCTCACAGGATGCCATCGTTTCGTATGTGACCTGTTGGCGTACGTCTCTGTATGTGTGTGTGTGTGTGTCCCTGTCAAAGCGACTGAGCAGCTCGTTAAGCTGTTGCCCTACCATGTGGCATTCACGTTTATTACGCTACTCTTAATGCGCGCATTTTACAACCGAGTGTGTTGTTATTTATGCGCCCCGGACTGTAGTGCAAGCAGGCTAGCAAAACAACCGAAAGAGATTCATTGGCGAGATTCAAAAACAATCTCATTGACCCCTCCCTCCCTCACTCTCTCTCTCTCTCTCTCTTACTGTATGTAAATGCACTTAAGGCCCGAGTCATTTATTTTAAATGCCAGTTAATTACTTTCATTTACCGCATAAATTACAAACAACAAAGTTGAACTTAAAACGCTGCAGTTAAAAAATCAACTTTTATCGATTTGCAAATTGAATTGAAAAAGTTCATTGAGCGGCAAAAATGTGCTGCGTTTGCCATATAGAAGAATATTTATTTATGCATAAAAACAAATTGAGATGCAGTATCAAAGTAGACGAGTTAAGCAAAAAAAATTCATGATCCTGAATGCGGCACTGTATATGAATTTATTCAGTATCATTTTGAGGAATTTAATATCAATGCAGAGGAGCGGAAAGAATATTTGCAATAATTTGTCAAATACTAATTTTTCCCTTAAATAATGCATATTTATTTATATTTAATAAAATTTATTTATGAATTTATTGGGATTAAGTTTTAAGCTTGGAGCAGTTCAGAGCTAATTCATTTGTTAACAAACTTTATTTAATCTTAGCGAATCTTTAATTAATTGAAAAATAAAAAAATAAATAATAAATTAAATAATCCATAATTAAAGCCTGAAGAGCCTTATTTAACTGATAAATATAAAATATTAAATCTCTTCAAACTTCAGTTAAAAAAAAATGCTGAAGATGCATCTATTTTGTTTTTTTTTTTTTTTAAATTAATTGATAAATAAATAAATAAAATAAATATATAAAATAAAATAATTAATAAATAAGCCCAAAGCTTTATTTAACTGATAAATATTATGAAATATTAAATATATTTAAAATAGATATTTTTTCATTTATAAAAATTAATTGATAAATAAAAAATATATAAAATAAAATAATTAATCAATAAGCCGAAATTCGTATATATATAATATGTTTAATATATTATAATATATTTAATATTTTATAATATTTATCAGTTAAATACAAATATTATAAAATATTAAATATATTTAAAATATATATATTTTATTATTTTTATATTATACATTTTTTATTTTACTTTTTTATAGAAATTAATTTAGCAACTATTTTTTTAGTTTATTTATAATTTCACAAAATAGCTGATAAATATTATGAAATATTAAATATATTTAAAATATACATATACTATTTTTTTTTTATTAGAAATTTATTTATTTTTTTTATGGAAATTAATTCAGCAACTATTTTTTAGTTTATTTATAATTTCACAAAATTACTGATAAGCAATGATATAATATTTAAAAAATATATATATATTATTATTATTTTTATATTAATAATTTTTTTTTTATATAGAAATTAATTCAACTATTTTTTTAGTTTTTTTATAATTTCACAAAATTACAGATAAACATTATGAAATATTAAATATATTTAAAATATATATATTATTATTTATATATTAATATTTTTTTTATAGAACTTAATTCAATAACTATTTTTTTAGTTCATTTATAATTTATAATGTATAATATTTTAAATGTTTAAAGATTGTTTCACAAAAGTCTCATTCGATTAAATTTCCGCTTAACGTATTTGAAGTCTTAATTAATTTTGACGAAAAAAAAAAAGCTACAAAATGTTTGCTGCTTTTAAATCAAATTGAGATTCAAACTATTCCACACGGTCATAGCAAACGTTAAGTGCTAAATTGCAGCAGCTCACTCGCTCTCCCTCTCTCTTTCCCTCTCTCTCTCTCTCTCACACACTCTCTCTCTCTCTTTTTCTCTTTCTGTGGCACACTAACCTCGACTCCAACTCATCCTTCTCATATTTCAGCTGTTTTCGCTAATGTCCCACCTGCCATTTACGGCACTAGCCACGCTTTTGTTTGCATGTGTGCGAGTGTGTGTGTGTGTTTGTGTGCATGCATGTGTGTATGTGTGTGTGTGCGTTCCTAATGGCCGTTTTTAACGATGTGGAATCGTCGACAGTGCCACTTTAAGCTGCCACGCATAGCATAGCTGCTGGCTGCAGCTAAATCTAACAAAGCTTCACGCAAAAGTTGTTGCCTACATTCCGGGCATTTGCTAATTGAACTTAAAACTCGTCCAACTCTCGGGGAATGAAACTTAAGAAACCTTCAAATAACAGCCAAAGGCACCAAATGGTACAGCTATAAGTACATTATGAGTGCATCAAATTATGTGCGGGCTTTAAGATATCCTATAATCAGGGAGAAGACGCACTTTAAGAGGTGGAAAATGGATAATGGAAGATGAGAGATGGAAGATATTAGATATAAGATATTTAAGAAGAAGGTAGAAGGTGGAATACATGGAGAATAGAATATGTGGCATAAAAAAGAGAAAAGAAGAAGATAGAATGAAGATGGAATATGGAATGTGAAATTTATACATAGAAAATGGAACACAGAACATGTGTCATGAAATGAGCATGGTACAGGGGAAATGGAACATAGGCCAGGAGCTCGGATGATGAATACGTGAAACATGAAACACGAAAACTGGAAACATGAAATATGCAACTAAATTCTCTCCTAAGTCTACAACTCTTCATCATATATATTACTCTTATGCAATGCCCTCAATCGTATTAATCAAAACTCAAGTATTTATGGATATCATAACTAGCATACCCCATATACAGCACACTCACGATGTTACAACAAAAGCAACAACAACAGCAATAACAGAAAGAAGCTTTCGAGATCGCATAACAGTAAAAGGTGACCATTTAATTTCGCTGTTCGACGTGCAGCCAAACACGTTGCGACAAGTCAAGCCTCAGCTTGACTTGACTTGACTTTCTTTGCTGATGACTTCCCCTTGGCCCATACCAAGCCAACATCATCTACGTTGCTGGACTCTAGACACGCCCCTTAGTTGAAAAATGGGGAAGAGAGGGCAGAGCAGGTAGCGGTAGAGAAGGAGATGGAGGGTTTGGGAAAAAGTTGCTGTTGCTGCCGCTGCACGTTTTTCACAATCAATTCACGTAATCAAACAATTCAAGTGGCAAACACTGAAAATGCCAACGTCAACTGGAAAATTTGCGCTACTACCAGCAGCAGCAACAACAGCAAGCAGCAGCGAGCAGAAGCGAAAGGGCATGCAGCGGCGGGTCGCCGCGCACACAAAAACACATACATAAACACAAACACTCGCACACTCACACTCACACACACACTCACACTCACACACACACACTCGAGCGAGAGCATGTGCTGAGCATTGAAACGTTTCGATTTATGCGCCAAAAACTATGCTTCGACAGCCACATGAACGAGCTGTGAGCGGAGGGCGGCCAAGCGGCATAAAGACGTTCTCTATGAGAGGGAACGTGGGAAACGAGGCGAGAGAGCGAGAGGCAGGGCAGTTGCAACTATGGCAGCTACAGTTGCAGGTGCTGCATACAATGCAATCAAAACAAAGCGCCAAAACCCTTGAGAAAGCTGCCGAAGCACAAATACTCTGCTCTAGCTAAGACAAATTGAGAAAGAACAAATGGCAATGGAACATGGGAGAGCTAATGAGTAGAGAATTTCTGAAAACTATATGATATTTAGAGAAATACTTCTAATTATTAAAATTTATATAATAAAAGAATAATAAAATATATTATATGTACATATATATAAAATATACTATTTAATTAATAATAACATAAAAATAGAAGAATAAAATATTTAAAATAATCAAGAATATTTTTGTACATTCAGAAATTAAATATAAATTGTTATTATAGTATTACTAAAAATTATTTAATAATCGGAAAATGAAAATATATGAAAAAATATATATGAAAAAAAAAATAAATAAATAAATAAAAATAAAAAATTAAACTATTTTAAAGTTCAAAACATTTAAGGAATATTATAATTGAACTAAAAATGAATAAAAATATATTTATTAATTATTATAGAAATTTTTATTTATTATAAAAAATAAATAAATAAATGATTATTGAATTATTAATAATTATAAAGAGAGCATTGAAAAAAAAATAATAATAATAATTCAGCTAAAAAACTTAAATTACATTAAATATGTAAAAAATTAAAATTAAAAAATCAAATAAAATGGAAACAAATTTTTGAATGTTATCAAATATTTTTTTAAGGAAATAATAAATTCATTACAAAATAAATACATTAAAAATAGATAAACACACTTTTAAAAAATCAAACAGTTCAAATAATTATTTTTGAACTTCTAGATATATAAAAAAAATTTAAGTCATACTATATATATTTTAAATAATTAATAAAATGTTTAAAACATTAATTAATTATATACAATTTTTTATTTTTTATAAATGAATTGAAAAACTTAAATTCTTTAAATGCCTTTCATTTCAATTAAGTTGAACTTTTAAGAGAGGTAAATCACATCGCAAAGTTATTATGCTCTGACGAGAAAAGAAAAGGAAATAGAAGGGAAAAAGGCATGGAAAAAGCATGAGAAGTGCTTCGGCTGCACCTTGGGACTGGCCCAACACAAACAGAGGCAAAAGCAAAAATTTTGTCGCCGTCGTCGCAGTCATCGCTGGCGTCGCTTTTGCCTTTTGTTGACGCAAAAAATTCGAAACTTGCGGATGGAAAAGTTGTCGCTAAATTGTGGAGAGTGTTACCGCAACAACTGGCACGACTCGAAGAGCCAACCCAGGCCGGCAGGCAGGCAGGCAGGCATGGGGCCTGGCCTGGCCTGGCATGGCCTAGCATAGCCTAGGCTTGGCTAAGAAGATATGGCAACGAGAGGAATGCCATTGCCAGGACAGAGTTGCATTGTTGACCCATTTGCTGGCCCATGACCAGACCCAAGCACGGGACAAGTTGATTGCGGCAATTGCAATTGGAAAACTGCCCAAGGGAGTCACAGCCAAAATGCAGGCAGACAAATAGACAAATAGACAAAGGAAACGGGCCAGACAGTTTAGACAGGCCACTTCATGGAATGCTACTTACATGACATTCACCAAAATTGCCAGGCCCGATGTGATCAACATGATCTTGGCATCCACATCATAGTCACCGCTAATGAGTCGTCCAATGGCCAGCCAAACGAGTATGCCAGTTATCACCCAGATCATAAAGACGGAGGCCATGGCGCCAATTACCTCGGCTCGATACCAGCCAAATGACATGCTGTGTCAAAGATAAAACAACAAACTTTTAGTTCAAATAATAATAATGAGATACGAATGATATATAATAAAAGATACAACTACAAACTTTTAGTATAATAAAAAAAAAGATATACGAATTTTCAATGAATTTAAAATTATTATAAAATATAATATCTACTATAAGTTAAAACAACAAACTTTTAGTTCAAATAATAACAATAAAAAGGAGATGAGATTTTTCTATGAATCTAAAATTATAATATAATATAATATATTATATAACATGAAACTACAAACTTTTAGTATAATAATAAAAAATAAATATATATATACGAATTTTCAATTTAAAATGATTATAAAATATAATACCTACTATAAGTTAAGACAACAAACTTTTAGTTCAAATAATAAAAAATGAAAAAAGAGATACGAATTTTCTATGAATTTCAAATAATAATATAATATAATAAAAGGAAATAAATACTAAAAACTTTTAGTCTTTTAACATAAAAAAAAAAAGATATATAAGATAAAACTACAAACTTTTTAGTTCAAATAATATTTTAAAAAGAAAAGAATTTTCAATGAATTTAATGTTCTAATTTTTAATGAGTACAAAATTGAAGATAATGCCGAAATATTAAATTTTTAGCACGTAATAAAGTCTATAAATAATATAATATAATATATAAGTTTATTCTTTACAAATTTTGACATGTTTGCCATAAAATTTATCTTAAATTAAATATAAATACTTTAAATGAATATATATTGCAGATGAAATTTTAGTTTGATTTTCGAATATTTAAATCATAAATATTAATATTTAAATAATAATACAAAATATTAATATTTAATAAATAAATAAATCTTTTAATTATAATTATGAATATAATGATAAAAATTCTTTTTAAAAAAATATTCAAAGTTTAGTAAGTTTAACATGCTAAAAAAAAGGAAATTATCAAGTTATTTTTAAGAAAGGTTTATATAAAATATATTAAAAATATATTAATTATTTTTATTTATTTTTTATTTTATTCATGTAGATTTATTTATTTATATATATATTTTTTTTATTTTTTTTTTCCCTGCAGTTTTTTTTTTTTTTTTTTTTAATTCATGTGGATTTATTTATTTATATATATATTTTTTTTTATTTTTTTTTTCCTTGCAGTTATATTCCTTATTATAATAAACAATAATTTTTGCAAATTTAAAACATTTCTGGATTTGCTTGTATAATTTTTTGTTATGCGCCAAAGTTTGCAAACATTCATCTACTTTTGCTCGCCACCTGAAGAATCAATTTCATTTAGATATTACTAAAAGTCTACTTTGCATTTGCAGCTCTCTGAGAACTTTATGTGTCAGCTTTTATATTCAATTTACAAGCATGTTTCACAAATAAATAATATATAGATCATGTTGCCAAGCTCAGCCAGCCCATGCTATCAATGATAACCCACGAAAAAAACATGGAGCAAAACGATTAATAATTATTTGAGCATTAGGCAATATCACATAAGTTTGCTTAAATGAAAATATAATTAAAAATGGCAAAAAAGTAGATAGTAGATCGTAGTTATATGAAAATCATAACATTAAATCAAATGAGAAAGCAATTTCCATAAACATGCTGCACACAGTTCGCTTAGCTGATGATGGGCAACGTAGGGTAAGGCCAGCTACACTCAGGTGAGTTAAGCCGGCTAGTGTGAAACGCGGGGCGGCATAAAATTAACATAAGTTGATAAATGCGCCCCTAAAAATTTGTCAAATGCCATTTTAATTTGAGTGTCTCGGCTTTTTAGGGGCGCGCCAAGCGGACAGAGGGAGATAGGTCGCGGTAGCGAACTGGGCTGGGCTGGGCTGGGGCTGGGTCTGGGTCTGGGTCTGGACTGGGTCTGTGTGCTCGGCTCGGCTTGGTTGTTGGTATTCCCTAATGTAATGAGCGCATTGCATGTGTGTTTTCTCATTTTTCGTATCGTCTACTTTTATTTTTGTAATTTTGGTGGGTTCAAAGTCAACACCTGGTCGAGGGCGACGTTCGTTCAATTAAAGCAACGTCCGCGCTGAGGGGACGACGGCGGCGAGCTCGTTATAAAATTGAAATAATGGCAATGCCAACAATTTTGCCAGCCTGCCAGCTCGCAGTGTCGTTGCTCGTTTTTTTCTTTTTTTCTTATTTTTTTGAAGCTGCTAACTAATGCGACACACACCGGCAGCCAACTACAACAACAGCAGCAGCAGCGGCAGCAGCGGCAGCAGCAACAATGCAAGCAACGAATGTCTCGCCATAATAATACAATTTAATTTCCAGCAAACATCCGTCGCAAAAGCCCCCACGAACCCTCTGCAGATTGTGTCAATGTGCATGGCCACTATATATACATAAATACATATATATAGTTCTATATATATATTTGTATATGTGTGTGTGTGTGTTTGGTAGCCCCTTGCAATTGCAAGTGCAGCCATTTGCTTAATGACCGCCTGCCGCCTCTCTGGTTACGGTTTCTCTTCGTCTCTTCGTTGTTGTTGCTGCTGCTGAAGGCGCCAAAGGCGCGACTGGAGGATTGGCTGCTGTTGTTAATGCTGCTGGGAGCGTTGCTAACCCAACTTATGCGCTTGGCACACTGGGCTGGATGCTGGCCAAAAATTAACAGAAACTATTCAAAAAAAAAGAAATAAAAATAATAAAACAGGCAAGCAATAGCAGCACATATGAGCGACTGGCAGTTACCCTGTATTACACAGAGCTATGACTGCCTATTATATATTATTTATTGAATCCCTATACATCCTTATAAATATAGTAATTATACATATAGTAATATGTATAAGTTCTTGATGAGTTCTCTGAGAAAACTACACGCCCATTAGTTGTATGTCAAAAAGACTTTTTATATACATCAGGATTAATCGATTTTTAATATATTCGTAAAAATTGAAAACTCTATATAAAATTGTTAAAAACTATTCCCAAGGAATATAATATAATTATTAAGAAGTTTTCAATTTTTATCAATATCTATTTTTATTTTTATTTAAAAACTATATAACTGATTGCTTTATTAAACTTATTAATATATATTTTTATATTACATATTATATTTTTTTATTATTAATATTAATATATTAATATAAAAAAAATATATTATATAATATAAAAATATATATTAATAAATTTAATAAAGCTATCATATGGATAAAAATTGAAAACTTCTTAATAAAAAAATATAATATATAATATAAAAATATATATTAATTAATTTAATAAAGCAATCAGTCATATTTGATATAATATCAAAATCAGTTATAGTTGAATTTTTAAAAACTTGTAAGAATTTAAATAAGTTATCGAAATATTAAACATAATTAAATTGAAATAAGTTCAAAGTTTCAATTAGAATTGACATAAGTTATCGATAAATCATTAAACAAGTTGCAAGTTGTCAAAGTATTAAACATAATTCAAGCAGAACAAGACATGTTCTTGACCTTGACCTTGACATAGATAAATGTCGTTATCGATAAGTAAGGTTATCGTTAATTGAAACTGCATCTTAAGCTTCTATCTATCTTCACTGCTTTTCATTAGAGAAACATTGCTTCAATTACTGGATAGAATCCACTTCAACAAATATTACTTCTGCCTCATGTCCAATATACCCCTTTCTCCCATGCCTACAGGTCATAAATATAAATATATAGATGTGCCCATGATATATTATAGTTATTATCATGCAGTTAATTGCATTGCACTTTCCCACTGATAATCAGTCAAGGTCAATAAGAGCTTAAAATAAATGCTGCATCACGTACAGCATTCACGTAATTATAGAAATTATGAACAATTATGAAGTTTTGCTGAGCCATCAGCGAGGACATATAATGGATTATTTAACTTAAGTGCATTTGTCACTAATTAAGTTGCAATCGAATGAAGAGCGCAAACATTGCACAAACTTTTTGAGCGAAAACAACAAAAGAACTTTCAAGTCATTGAAAATATAAAGAATATATCATATATTTATAAGGGCAATTCTATTAGATATTCCTGAGGCTACCAAACATTATAATTGATGGCTGAATACATGTTAAATGAATAAAATAAATAATAAATAAAATACAAAAAAATGTAAAATATAAAATCTCCTATAATAAAATCAATTTTAATTCAATTTTTGTTTATGTATAAATAATACTATAAGTATTTTAAAATATAATATTACAAAATATTAATTAAAATATTAATAATACAGTGCGTATCTTCAATAAATTTGAACTATTTTAAATTAATTAAAAATATTCAAATAATATTTTTTTTTCAATAAAAATGTTATCAATTTAAAATATATATAATAAAAATATATAATAAAAAAATATAATACAAATATATTATTTTTATATTTAATTATATTATTTTTAGTTATTAAAATATATATAATAAAAATATATAATAAAATATATTATATTATATATTTTATTATATATTTTATTATATATTTTTATTATAATTAATTATATTATTTTTAGTTATTATTTTGTTAGCTATTTTTATTTTTATATAATTTTTTTTTACATTTATTTTTAAATTTTTTATATTTTTTTTCTATTTTCTCGTTCATTTTTCAATCTGAATATCTAGGCGCAAATACTTTCCGAGGTATAGAATTGCAATTGTAAAGATTTGATTTATCTGTATTATGTATATAGTTTCGCCTTAATTAATAGATTAATAACATCTTGATATAATTGCATACCACTGTGCAGCAGTGTTTGGCGTTCGTTTGTGCTCAGCGTTTCTCTGCGTTTGCCTTTGCAATTGTGCAAATGTGTTTTGTTTTGATAAATTAGGCTTGTCAACTTGGCAGCGGCAATGGAAACGAGAGAGAGAACGAGAAGAAGAACGAGACTGGCAATGGCAACGGCAACGGCTCTGAACCGCATGAAGCAAAAGCCTGAGCAGCAGGAGCAGAAGCAGAAGCAGGAGCAGGAACAGGAGCTGGAGCAATAGCTGAAGCATGAGTACCGCATAAGGCTGAGGCTTGCAACAAGGCGCTGCACATGCTGCAGCAACACAGCCAACAACAACAACAACAACAATATGAGAAGGCACAAAGTCTGAGGCAGCGGCAGAAAATTTACAAAATTACCATGCAACACGCTTGAAATTGCAAAAGTTTTTCATTATTCACTTTGTGGCTGCAGTCGAGTCGTCGAGTGAGTGAGATTTTTGCATGAATGAGCAGAACGTGCCTGCCACCCCAGCTCACCCCCCACCCACCCACACACTCAGCCTTAAAAACACAAGCGCAACCAGAACGAGAACAAGATGGATGCCAAGCGCCCACTCGATGGGCGCGCCTTAGACTTGAGTAGATGACGGCGCCAAAGCAGAAGGGGGAAGCAACAGCTACGCAGTTCCCAAAGACCAATTGAAAAATGTGCAATGGCCAAATGTACGCAACAGCAGCAGAAATAGCAGCAGCAAAAGTACAAACAGCAACTGCTGCTGCTGCAGCAGTGAAAATTTGGAAACAGGCTTTTCGCCTAATTAGACGAAGGCGAGAGGAGAGCGCGCGACGTGGCTGGGCATATTTGTGGGCGGGGCCAAGAGTTTCAATGCGGACACGTAACCAGCCAACTGGCAGAAATGTGGCCAAAATTTCTTGGAAATGCTGAAGATTAAATACCCTTGCGGACAGCGCAAAAGAAACGCTCGTATAATTATTATTCTAATGCCACCCGAAGACTAATGTTGGCAAGCTAGAGTTAATATAGAGCGTTTTTTTTTTAAATATAATCAAATAACTAAAAGTATTGAATATTTTTCATTGAGTTTTCTTTGCACAATACCTAAGAAGTCTTTCATATCACAAAAATTATTATTATGATGAATTATAAAAAGCATAAAATAAAATAAAAATTAAATTAAATTAAAAAAAATAAATAAAAAAAAATTGACTCTAAAATTATCTAATAAATTTTGTATAATTTCTGTAGCTATTTAAAATTATAAATATATAATTTTTAAATTCAATGAAAATGTTTAACAACGAAAATTGTATTTATAATAATTTTTTATATTATTTATTTTATTCATTTTATTTTATTATTTAAAAATTATTTTTTTCATTTTAATATAAAAAAAAAGAATAAATAAATTTAAAAAAAATAATAGATAAATAAATAAATTTTGAAAAAGTTTTTACTTTTTTAGAAAAATATTTATTAATTTATAAATTATTCTTAAATAAAAGTAAAATCTAAAATTCCCAATTTAATTAGGAAAAAAGAACTAAATTATTTTTATTAATGGAAATATTTCTTAATAATTTATAATTAATAATTAATTTAATTATTTAAATAATATTTTATATTCAAAGTTATAAATAAATATATTAAAATTAATAAGTCTCGATGTATACTCACATTATATATATTATATTATATTATATTATATTATATTATATTATATTATATTATATTATATATATGATTTATTTCTGTGTGTCCAATGGCACCCGTTTTAAAAGTTTTATGTAATATTTTAAATTAAATTTTCTTCTGAATATTTAAAATTACATTTTCACCTGAGAATCCAACTTTGCTCTTTCGCTACATCCCACCCACTTCCTCATCTATCTAATCTAACTCTCTCGCCTTACGTTTCTTTTCCTTTCTCTGTGCTAGTCAATTCAATAATTTGTTGCACTGCTGTCGCATAGATCTAAAGTTTCAAATTCCGCCTGGCGGCAGAGCCCAGGCAGAGTGCCGAGCTTCGTGTCAAGAAATAGTTGTTAGAGCACAAAAAAGTTGAACATTTTATTGATTGGCCTTAGACTTTGCACAGCGAAAGTCCTTTGGCTGATGAAAGGGGGTGAGTGGGGGGCAGATGGTGTTCTGTATACATACCGTTGCGTGGATGGACGTCCGGCTATCCAGATGGCAAACAGTGAGATCATAAAACTGGCGAAATCCGTTAGCAAGTGTGCGGCATCCGTTGCGATAGCCAAGCTGTTCGACCAAACGCCACCTGTCGGACAGTAGACAAAGAGTATGAGAGAGAGAGAGAGATAGAGACAAGTATGTGAAAAGGGCTAAATAAATGCAATACAGATAACAAAAAAAAAACAGAAGCGAACACGAAAAAATTAACTTGCAATCTGTGGGAGCACTGCATTGGACAAAGACAGTTGCCACGCCTCCTCTGCACTATACCCCCTGCCCTCCCCGCTGGTCAGCTCACATCAAATGGTTAGCAAAACAGCAAAAAGGAGGTGCCGCATTCAGCCAGTCAACAATTTCGATTTAAAGGCAAAGGCAACAGCCCAGGCGCAGGCAAAAGCAAACTGAATGAGGTAAAAGTTCACTAAATGAAAAGGGGGATGAGGCGAGGGGCGAGGGGCCAGCTGCTGTGGCACTGTGTCCCAGTGAATGTGGCCAACGGCTTCGATGGCACATTGTAGGTAATTGCAAAGCGATTAACAGCAACAGCCGACAATGCGGACGACAGCGTCGCATTGGCAGTGCTCGAAAATTAAATGTTTATTGTATAACAGCCCACTCCACACACACACACACACACAAACACACTCAGTGCCCCTGTGTGTGTGAGGGAAAGGGATGGCAGACAGTAAGCCCTTCCGGACGCCATATTGTTGCACTTCCGGTGCTCAGTTTTTAATCGTCTCGTCGTCCCTTTTATTACTTCGTTTCATTTTCCTTCCTCGTTCTTTTTTTTTTTTTTTTTTGCCTTTTGTTTGACTGACATTTTAGCCAAGCTTTTCTCTACTTTCAGCTCTCTGAGGTGAGCGAAATTAGTTGAGGGAATTTGAAGTAAACAAGGAGCAAAAAAAAAAAGTGAAAGACGAAGGAAAATCAAAGTGAAATGCAAAAAAATTTAAGAAATGAATAAGGGACCTTAAAAAAAGGTAAAGATGTTGCTGCACGACATAGCCGACTGCATAATGCTCGTCTAATGATTTATGTGAAAAATATAGATACCTCCTACATTTACAGATAGTATGAGCTGTAAGAATTTTAACTTTTTCTTGATCAACTTTAGATCTAGCCTGTAGTAAGAGTGCCAAGACCCTACCCTCACTGACAGTCAAACCTATATACCCTCTTCACAATGTGAACGCGTATAAAAGGTTATGCAGGCAGTGCGAGATTTAATACCGTCTTTCCACAGTTACTCACCCACAATTTCGGCTATCATGAATACCAAACATAAGACGCTAGCAATGATCAGCTTCCGGCGTGCTTTCAAGTCGACGCCCTCACTACGAGCTCTGTGGCAATGATCACGAACTGAAATGATAACAAAAATTTAATATATTTAGTATATAGACTCAAATAATGGAGAAAAAATTATAGAAGAAGTCTTGTATAAGAGAAATATAAGAGGAATATAAAAAAAAATTATATGTATTATAATATTAATAATGTTTACAGTTTATAACAAATGAGATTATAATAAAAAATTATGTCAAAAGTTAATAATTTTACAAAAGACAAATGAAATATATAATTAAAATTGTGTGTAAGTATTAATCGTTATATTATAAATACATTTTTTTACTAATAAAAAAATGTAAGACAAAGAGAAATATTTTTAAATTTGTTTTATTAATACTAAATAAAATATTATATATTTAACTTATATTTTTATACATACATTATTTTAGAAATAAATAAAATTTTAGACAGACAAAGAAAATTATTTTAAAATTAATTTTTTGTATAAAAAAAAATATTGTATATTTAACTTACATTTTTATTTATTTATAAATAAGTTGGTAAGTTAGTAAAAAAAAAAATTAACAAAAAAAAAAAATAATAATAATAATAATAATAATAATAATAATAAAATAATAATAATAATAATAATAATAATAATAATTATAATAATAATAATAATAGATGACTGATGTTTAATATAAAAATTAATTACTAAAATAATATATATTTTAGACATTATTTATTTTTAGACATTATTATTTTATATTTTAGACATTATTTATTACTCCAAATTAATAACAAAATTTTCCTATGCTTAAAAAAAATATATGTACATTAAAAAGTTTAAAACTTTGCTAATTGCCAAAATTTTAATTTTAAATAAAATAAAAATACAAATAAAATTTTAAAAATTTTTTAACTAAATATATAATTATTTTATATGACTTATAAAAAATTTGCATTATTCTAAAATAAGAATGCATAAATAAAATTTTAATAAATATAAAAAATAAATATACATAAATAAATAAAAAGCATTATTCTAAAATAAGAATGCATAAATAAAATTTTAATAAATATAAAAAAAAAAATAAATATATATAAATAAATAAAAAGCATTATTCTAAAATAGGAATGCATAAATAAAATTTTAACAAACATAAAAAATAAACAGAACAAAATAATTGTAACTTTAATATTATTACAAATAATTTTATTTAATTTATTTCAGGAATATATTTTTATTTCAATTCTATAAAATCAATCAAATTTGCATATAAAGAAATTTAAATACAAAATTCATTTATTTACCTGAATATTTAAAAATGACTAATTTTAATTAAAATAGAAAAAAAAAACCTTATTGAAATATTTAGCTGCACTAAAAAGAATTCAGATGCTTTTTAAGTGCTAAAAGCATATTTCATGAGTTTTCGCTTTTCTTATTTTTTGTTTTCATAAGAAACTTGAAGAGAGAGAGAGAGAGAGAAAGAGAGATATAAAATTCTATATATGTGCTGGACCAAGCAGACCATATGCGATGCCCGAGCTGACCCCAGGGAAACTTGACTCACACTCGCTAGCCCGCACGCCCCCTCCCACACTCCTCCACAGCCCCGGCCATCTCTGTCTCCTTGCTGACTCTGCCATCTGTTATGCCGTTTACATATTTACAAAACAGGCATTTAAATTTATTTAACATGGTACGTGAATAATGACCACCGACGCTGTTTGCTATGGTTGCCACGCCTCGCCCAGTCGCATGCATGCTCCTAGCTCCTGTTGCCCATGTCCTGATTTTTCCATGTGCATGTGTATTTGTGTGTGTGTGTGGGGGAATGCCTGGGCAGCCGTTACCCAGTTTTTTGGTGTCAGTGACAGGCGCATTCGCACTCGCACTGGCACTGGCCAGGAGCAGTCTATTAAATACTTTATTGCATTTGTCGCAGCCGTATTTCATGCTTTGTCATTTCCGCTGCATTTTCTTTGCACTCTCCCAGTCTCAGCATTGCCATTGTTCACTGTACTGCGAAAGGGTAGCATGTGTGCATATGCTATATGCTTGTAGCTCGCTCGCTCGCTCGCTGGCTGCCTGACTGGCTGGCTGCCTGACTGGCTCGTTGCGCGGTTTCTTCATTTGAATTCAGCACAAGGACGTCACCGAGAAGTCTTCCGAGTCTGCCCGGAGTCCCGGAGTCTCTCTTCCACTCCCACTCTCACACTGCTTCTTTCGGTTGGCTCAACTCCTACTGCACAATGGCACTGTAACAATGCAGCCGGCAGCGAAATTAAATTCCAGTGCATAACCAAGGCGAGGGCCAGCCCAGCCCAGCCCAGCGCAGCGCAGCACAGCAAAGCCCAGCCAAGAGTCGGCAACGTACAGGTAGAAATTCCCAATGCCACATGAACATTTCACCTATTAGACCCGCACAACACAACACACACACACACACACACACACGCACACACAGTGAGTGAATTTGCCGCTTCAGCTGGCAGCTCCTTCGACATCGTCTCGTTCACGTTCTCGTCCTTCTCGTCAGCGTTGCAACTGATGCATAAAAATCATCATACTTGCAATTTAAACAACTGCAATCCATCTGCATCTTTAATTGGTCCCTTCCCAGCTCATACCCCCTCAATCACTCACACTCTCTCTCTCTCTCACTCTTCAACTGCCTTTCATCTTGAGTCTTTCTTTCGTCTCATATGCCAACACAATGCGGCGCTACTTTTAAATAATTGAACTATCTGGCAACCCTCCACACATTATTCCAATCATGCTGCATATAAATATTTCAGCAGCATATTTATTCGGCGAAAAAATATATATGTATATATATGTATATATGTTTGCCTTGAAGTCCAGCTAAAGTTTAAGTCTGTACTCTTGTTTATTTGTCTCAGCTAATTGCTATGCTGGTTCGTGTTATTACAAGAGAGTATATTTGGCTTTCAATATTTAAAAAATTTTGTAGCTGAAATCAAATATTTATTTTTTAAATATTTTCTAGCTGAAGTCAAATATTTATTTTTAAAATATTTTCTAGCTAAAATCAAATATTTATTTTTTAAATATTTTCTAGCTGAAGTCAAATATTTATTTAAAATATTTTAATAAGACTTAAGTTCTTACTTATAAAAGTATTTTGCACAAATTTAACGGTATTACTTATTGGTTTATTGAAATTGAGGAATACATAGGTACATATTCTAGAGCATATATAGCTGGTGTAAATTATTTGCAGTCTAAAAAGGTTTTAGGAATGCGAAAAATTTGATATATTCTACAGTATTATAATTAGAGCTTATCTGCCTGAAGGCCTCTGTCGCTCTGGAAAATTGTTATTTAGAATTAATTCTTAGTAACAATAAATAAATAAATAAATACTTAGAGCTTATAAATGATGTATTGACATTAACTATCATTAGCCTATTACAACATTTTAAGACTTTGTAGCGCTACAGTAGGAAAAAAATACTAAAAATCTAATCAAAATCAAAGAATCATTGAGCTTCTCAGTTTGTGAACCAGGATGAACTCTTCACCTTTTTTTTATTTATTTATTTTTTATTTATTTTTTTATTTAATTTATTTGCCATACCCCTTGATTGCATGAACATATAACTTTCATTAGCTCTATAACCCAACAATTGGGAGTAATAGTAGCAGTATTTGTAGTACTTGAGCCATGCAGTCCTCTAGATCATTTTATCTAGAAATATTTATTAAATTGCTTTTATAATACGTCAACGAACATCATGCAGTCGAGTGCACCTCGTATAGAAAATATTTAACACGTTGAGAATCACATAGAGAGGCGAGGAAACTGAGTGAGCAGCACAGAGAATGATATTTGAAGCAACAACAGCAAATTAAATATATAAATGAATTACAAATTAGTTTAGCCCATAAAACGATGATAAATGATACCCTATAAAAGGCTCACACTTTATATAACTGCTCAATTAAGCAAAGTACAAGCCTTGAGCATCAATAGCTAATTAACCAATAACGTCAATTAAGCAAAATATAGAAATTCTCAGACATTTACTTAACAAATTCGGCATTTCTAATCATAGGGAATACCCCAAAAGACAATTATATAAAAATACATACACCCCTTAGCTAGCACTCATTATACAGGGTATACAAAAATGTATGACACACGTGTTACGCCCACATTGCCCACCGTGCATTTCACTGAACATGCCCAACAATAGAACTTAAGAAGACGTTAGCTAACGTCGCATCTGTTTCGCGTTTCACGAGTTAGTTATAGCTGCAGTCAGGTAACCGTCAGGTAATTGGGAGTAATGCAGGCTGCTCTACGGTTATGCAAACGCTTGTTAGCTGCAAATGGTGTTGCACATGGTTAGGCAACAGATTGAGCTGCAGCAGCTGGTTGCCGATATTGGCCAAGCGGCGTAAGGGCTCCACGATAGTCGAGGAACTCCGTCTAGACATGACGTAATGTCATTTAAGGTCGTTCCTCTGCCAATAAATCCAATCAGCAGTACTGCAGAGAAGACGAAGAGGTTACCGAAGAGCCCTGTACACTGCGCCCCATTGACTGTTGACTTATCGAAGAGGAAATTAAAATTCAGAGTTGATCGAAGCAGCGCGGACGTAGCTCGACTGGCCAAGAACTGCGGTGCACAGTTCATAGTTCTGGCCATTTGCTTGATACAAAAAAAAAGGTCAGTCAGAATGGCATAGTCGAGCAGGAAGTACCCTGTAATTGGGTATTAGCTGACAAGCAATAAGGAAAGGAATACGGAATGCAATATGCACTTTGGACATACCCTGTAATATACAGTTTATTTAGATGTTGAACTAGTTAACAAGTTCTCGTTGATATAATCTTTTAGATATTGTTGATGTAAGATATTTAATGATTGTATGAATAAATTTATTCAATTTTAGGGTAATTTTGTTTGCCAGACTTGAAGTTCATCTAGACTAACAAATTAATACAATTTTTTATATTTTTTTTCAGTTGTAGGGTATTCAAGTGTTAACCTTTCCAGTACTCTTACATAAATGTTTATAAAATGAAAATATTCTTGTCTATAATCATTTTTATTGTTTACACGGTATCAAAATAAGGCAGGAATTTATTTAAATATTTGTCAGTATGTCAAGTAATTTAAGTTTATTTAAGAATGCATTGTAAACTCTATTTACAAGGTATATATATATAAAAGAAACGAAAATTGTTATAAAAATTGTTGATAAATATATCAACATTTCGAGTATTACAAATTTCGTTGCTTTTATAGGGCATTAAGATAAACTACTATTTAACTTCTTATTTACTATTGTCTGTCCAAGTTTCTCTCATAAGTCATTTTACATACCTTTTAATATATTATTTTTATTCTAGATCTACCTAATATACCCCTTAAGGCAAATATCCATTATAAATACAAATTCAATACTTTATTAATTTTTATTTACCTCAATACACCCTCTAACGCCTCACAAATTTTCACAATTATTACAGGGTATCAAGATGTGCCAAAGTGTATGAGAATCGTTTTGCCTTTTTATATCTCATCTCTAACATAAGTCTTCAAGAAAATAATATACCCTTTAGAATGTAAGGCAGCTTGCATTACTATTACAGGGTATTTAAAATGAGCCATTCATTTATTTTGGCCTCGTTGTCATACGTAAATTATGTGCCCAGCTCTCGCAATTTATGGCATATGACAATAGTCAAGCGGCGATCCAAGCATAAATTTTGATTATAACCCGCAGACGCAGCTGCTGCTGCTGGCTGTTGCTACTGTTGCTACAGTTGCTACTCCTACTGACACTGCTGCAGCTGTTGCTGCTCCTTTAGCTGCTTCAGCTCCTTCGGCTGGTGCTGCTGCTTGCCATCAAAATGGCGACCAAAGTTTGCAATCGTTGAAAAATCATCAACTGATTGATGACAAGGCGTTGGCCGCTCTCTCCTACTCCCTCTCCCTCTCCCTACCTCTCTCTCTCTCTCTCTCTTTCTGACTGAGTGTCTGTGTAGGTGTGAGATATTTGCTTACCGAAGCCAGGCAACAGGACCTTCTCGAGAGACGGCGTTGACTTCGCCATCAACATTTTTCTTGTTGTTGTTTTTGTTGTTGTCATCAACGTCGTTGTCGTCTGTCGATAAACACGTTCGTCGCTCATTTCCATTGCCGTGTCGTCGGCCAATTAGCGCGCATTACCGTGTAATAACACACAAATTGTGCAAATTTTTCGATTTTCAAACTCAACTGAACAACAATCAACAACATACAGTTCGACTTGACGAAAAATGCTGTGAAAACTAATTTTCTACAGTTATTTTCCGCACATACCCCACCCGCTCCCATCTAGTCATTTTTGCAATGTTTGTTTGGCATTTGCTTTACTGCGATTTCTTGATAATTTATGAATGACTGCAAATTGCTTTGCACGCTGATTGAAAGCGACACGAAAAGTGCCGCAGTTGATCAGCGCTGCTCAGCCAGCCAGCCAACCCCACCTGTCGTTGTTTTTACTCACCTTCAACTTCAATGTTGTTGGAACGACCATGCAAACAGAATATCTGCGACGGTGTCGCCGGCGCATTGTTGTTGTTGCCATTGCCACTGCCCGCTTCCATGTTCGGCAGCGCTGGTGTTGTGCCGTAATTATTTGAGCGCCTGCAATAGAACGAGACAGCAATATAGTATGCAGGCAAATGTATGATTGTGTGTGTGTGTGTGCGCGACTGATCGCGCTTATGCTCTCCATTGTGTTCTTTTGTTTACTTTTAGCATGAGAGGCGCAATATGCCGCATCAAGTAAAAGAAATAGAACAACAGTAGAGAATGAAATCGGCTGGCGCGTACGGTACTTTTACCAACACAATGTAAACGCTTGATATGCACTCGCATCATTGCTCACGCTCCCACTCTCTCTCACTCAACTCGCTCTTCTGCCTACTCTCCCAAAAGCAAAGCGCGTAATGAGCAGCGGGAATAAAACAAAAAAACAAAAACAACAACAAAGAGAACAAGCGCGAGAGCTTGAGTATAAGAGAGTGAGGTATGGAGTGAGAGGGAAGTTTTTTTGTGATAGGTGCTAAAATGAAAACTGCAACGAAAAATTCAATTTGAAGTTTTGTTACTTAACCCAAACTACGGGCGACTACTTAATGCCACGCCTTCGCGCCCAACTTCATCACACATGTGCACGTCTGTCTGATGTGGCCGTTGATAAGTTTGCTGTATTCATGTATGTGTGTGTGTGTGTGTTTGTGTGTGTGCTCGCGTAATTTTTACTACGAAAAGTGCAAATGGCGCTAAACTACTTGCTCTGCAAGTTTGCAACGCAATTGCCGCAGCAACAAAAAGGAGTAGAAAGAATCAGCAGTAAAAAAAAAAAATTACTGAAGTGCAGTGAGTATTTTCTTAGCACCTACTACTACAGCTGCAACTCTTCTACTGTGGGTCTCGCTCTTTGGCAAGCGAACTTTTTCGAGGCCTTTTCACACCTCTGACAGTTGTCGAGGATCCCACGGTCGGGCGCTTTTACGGCTATTTAACAAATCAGCAGCTCATTTGGCGACTTTGCTGCTCTTTATGTTAATTTGCTAAGATTTTCTACTTGAATTTTTCCCTTGCTTAATGCAAAAACTCTTGCAGCAAAAACTTTTTCGCCCTGCTGCTGGCAGCCTCCGCCTGCATCCCTTTTGGAAAACTTACGTCACAATCGGCGTGCCTTCGCTCTTCGACATTATTATACAATAACAAAATGCGCACGAAATACAAACAGCAAGAGATGATTATGAAGAAGAAGAAGAAACAGCAACACACACAAATAACTTTAACTGCAACTTCACAATGGAAACGCTCTCAATCAACTGTCGCCGTTGCTTATGGATCAACTGGATATGTCGAAAGCGAAGCTGCGAAGAAACAGCTAGAGATCAGCGGCGATAAGACATAAAGCAAATAACAGATAAGTGACGGAAAGCGTGATAAGAATGACAGCCTAAAATGTACACAAAAAAATAATAACAACAACAAAGCAAAATAACTGTACAACTCTGTATTAAGCAAGCCGTGTGCATGCCTAAACATATAAACACACACACACAAAGAGCGAAAGGGGCGCAAAGGAGATACGTGAGAGCTAAATTCAATAAAGCTAAAGCGCTCGGTTTGCACTCATCTCTTTTTCAGCGATGGTAACGTGCGCTATGCCTGCTCCTCGTCTTGTTTACGTTCTAGCAGCATAGTTGAAGCTGCGTCACAGCGAGTGTAAATGAGCATTTCGATAACATGTAAGTTGGCGCCAAATGAGTGAAAGTGACATGGCTATTATTTTCTTCTCTTATAAGTAATGCCACAGAGTAAATAAGTACATTTGAAAGAAATTCTAATTGGCGCCTAAGTTGTGCAATCAAGATGTCATATAGCATATATTTTGCACTGCTTACATTCAAGAAACGTGCAAGCAGTCTGACACTGCTTAGTTTACGTTGTCATGTTGCCAGATTGCTAGAAACAATTCAATTTTAACAGTGGTCAATAAAGCTATATTTTCTTCTTAAATATCAACATTTTATAATATCGACTTTTGTTTGATAAAATTTTCAGAACAATTTAAGTGGACAAAGAGCACGGCGGCCGCTAAGCGTGCCTGTAGCTCCTGTTGACTGAAATCGTGCGCCCATTCAACACGTCCCCAAAATTTCAGTTGATATTCCTCCTCAAGGCGCGAGAGAGCAACCGCTTTCTCCACCGTAAGCTTTTGCTCAATTACAGCGCAGGCCAGCACAATAGATTTCAATGTGTCCACAGCGAAAATGTAGCCTAAAAACAATCATTTTCATTTCAAAGAGAAAATTTCAGAGATTTATCGATCTACCATGAAGCGTTTCCAAGCTAAATGAATGAAAGTGCTTGGCAATTTTCATCTTGTCCTCATCACTGACTTGGGGTGGTGTTATGTCCATAGTTTTCTGCAGATTCGTTTCGAAGCGCTGATTAAACCAATCGATAACGGGATCCCATTCATTATGCTGCAACTCCTGCAAATCCTTTTCATTCTGCGCGGGAAATTCAATCGAATTAGCAAAACTTATCGAATGATTATCGATCAACTTACATCGTATTGGAATAGCACCGTATCTGTGGCTACGAAATTTAACAGATAATTCACCATATCCGGCTTCGTCAGCTTATTGGGATTGTCGATGGCCGTAAAGCAAAGCGCCGAAATGTGCATACGAGAGCGTTCGATATGGTCCTTCTGGGCATCGAATTCGGTGGCCACAGCAATGGCTAACGGTTCACTCTTCACCGTAAACAATGTGCCGTTAGGTGTCTTCAGTTTGCGATGATCCAAAGTCACCTCGTAGCCAGAATCTGTGCTGAGCACATTCGTCGTCTTATAGAAACGCTTCGGTGGAGCAGCTAATGGAAGAGCAAGAGATATCGATATCATGTTTCTCTTTTGTTTTTGTTTTTGTAGCCGGCTGTTATGAAATCTATCCAATTGTTGATCTCTGACTCGCTCTCATAATCTCTCTCTCTGTCTTCCTCTCTTCACTCACCATATTGACGCACTGCTGTGATGGTGGACGTTTGCCATTTAATGCCGCTGCCTATGCGCAGCAAACGTATTGTGTTTGTTATTAACTGTTTATTCATTTTAATTTAACAAAATACTTGAGTCAATCACAATGTGCAAATATGCCGCAGTGTGACTATATTTAGGTAAGCTATAAAATACCACAGTCAGAAATACTAATAAATACCAACTATCGTTATGTATTTAATATCGATTTTTTTAGAGATTCGAATTTAAATGTTAAATTATTTTAGATATTTATAATTTAAATATATTCATTAAATATATACATTAGTTAAATAAAATACAAAATACGAATATTTAAGATTCATATAACTTGCTCATATAGGAAAATATATCATACAATATATTTGTATTCTTTATATTTCATTTAATATTCATAGATTTTGTTTGTTTTTACAAAATTAGCAGCTTTATCCACAATTTTAACCATAAAGATAAATCCGAAGATAGAAACGGAGATCAAAATTAAAAATACAAAACTTAAAGCTAAGCATTCATTCACTTCAAATTCAACTTCAACTTCAACTTGGTTAATTGTCAACTTAGGAACTACAAGGGGTTTATTCCCTAGTTTACTTAATGCCACGCGTCTCCAGGTAGGCCATCCACGTCTCCTGCTGATGCAGCCAGAAGTCGAAGGATTGCTCCAGCATCTGATACTCGCGCTCCTTCAGCGCCAAATCCGCCAGATGGACATCTCGCTGCTCGGCCAGCATTTCGTTCTCCATGCGCAATCTCTCGATCTGGGCCAAAGTAATTTGACCTGTGCGCGGCATTATGCTGCGACGACGATGTGAACGACGCACCACACATTGGTTAAGATCTAGAGCCGACGATTGCTGTGGTGGCAGCATCTGGGTTTCCAGTGTGCGATTGGCGGGCGTTAGAGGCGAACGTTTCTCCATTGGCTGATGGTGTATGGACTGCAACGGCTGCAGCTGATCCATTTCGGTTTTCCTTTCAGTCTTTATGAATGACTTAGGAGTGTCTAGCATTTGTGGCAGCTCCGCCTTCATCTGCACCGCTGCAGCCGCTGCGTGACCCTCGAAGAAGGGACAGCCATTCGGATCCATTTCGAACTTCATCGTGCGGCAATCGTGACGATTGAAGCGAGGCAATGAAGGATCTTCGCTGCGTATTTTCGATTCCAAATCCTCGATCCATTTGCGTTCCGTTGTAGCAGGAGAAGCGCCAGTTGGTGCTCCTGGCTGGAAAAGGCAGTCGATGAGCTGATATAAACGCCAACCGGACTTGTAGTGCGGATCGCTCTCATAGCGACTGCGCTCGATTCTGCAATGGAGATTTGAAGATTAGGAGATTAGCTTTTGGTCTATTTTTACTACATCGATCAAACCATTGCAATTCACTCACAAATACTTGTTGCGGTAGCTGGTAATGCGACGTCGCACTTCCTGCTTGTTCAGCCTAATTCGATGCTGTTGCAATCCAAAGGCGATTTCGCGAAATATTACTAGATTCTCCGTGTACGAACTTATCTCGTGCAGATGCTCGCGCCACAATTTCACAATCATGGCCTCCTCATAGGACGTGTAGTAGCGCAGTCGAACATGCTTGGGTCCGCGTTTATTGGACTTGGCCTCATTCTCCGGATCACTCATATTGCTCAATTTAAATAATTCACATGGGGCTTATGCGGCGTTTTTTGTTTGAAATTACATTAAATTGATATCTTCTCTTTTCTAATAGGGATGTGAATATTTTGCTATTGGCTAAAGATGTGACAAGTGAAATTTGCTAGAGTATCGATATATCGTATCTTTATTACATACATTTTGCATTCAATACAAATATAAATTTTCTATACTAAAAAAAATTTGATTTATATTGAAATTTAATTTTATAAATATATACATAGCAAAAGATAGTTTACTTATAATTTAATTTATTATATTTCATATATCTTTGCAATGTACAACTATTTTTTATTTTTCTATTATGCAATGCATTCTTTTTATAGCTATTTTTTATTTACAACAAAAATTATTTTAATTTATTAATTATTATTAGTTGAAGATTTCACATTAAATTAAAATTATAACATATATTTATTGTTGCCATAATAAATATGTGTCACCACTAGCTAACCATATGGTCAGTGCCATAAGCATGTATGGTTAGTGTTGTGTTAGTGGTGTTACTCAGAAATATTTAGTTTGTAGTATTTCAGTATTTTTATTGCTGGGATTTTATAGCTTGCAAGTCAAGGGTCTCACTCTTATGTGTTATGGATGGGAGTTTAGCGTAATAAAAAATGAATATCGATAATAATTTTAAAACTACTTTTTGTTACATTAACGAATATTAAAATAATTTTATTTCTGATGTATATTTAAAAATCCATTATTAACTTAACTTTACGTTAGCAATATTACAATTTCTGAACAAAATTGTCAGCACACAGTCGAAAATGTATATATCGACTGTCTTCGTGAGCATTCTAATCGATAGTAGCAGCCATCCCTAGTTGTTGATTTTCTTTGCGAAAAAGTAAATCTGGTGTTTAATAAGTGTGACACAGCATTGTAAAAGTGCAATAAGGTAATGCAGTGTATTGATAATTATTAACTGTTTCGATATCAATTCGAAAAAGGCTAAAACTGAGGCCTTGCGTTCGCATGGACTACGAAAATTTGTCCGTGAATCTTGGCGGTGGGAGCGCTGCGGCCGGCGCAGGAAATGCGAACGTGATTGCGAGCACAAATCCCAATCTAAATCCGAACGGCGCTGAAGTCGAAACGGAGGCAACAATGTGCGGCAACCAGGAGCTGCTGGAGGTGAAGTCCAAGGAGAAGGCGCGTCGCTATTGGACGCCCAGCGAGGAGGAGCGCCTCTACGAGATCTGGGGCCGGGACAATTGGCGTCTGACACGCAACGGCAAAAATACCGTTTACTTTGGCCAATGGTCCGAAGAGCTGCGCGAACGTTTCGCCGTGGACGTAAAGCCCGAGGAAATTCAAATGAAGGTTAATCAGACAAGAGCTAAATTCCGGTAGGCGTTTAAATGAGTTTATTTACTTTTTATTAAGCTAACTGTACATTTTAAAATTCTAATGCCTTGCAGTCAGGTGAAGAAACAGCTGCAGACGGATCCATCGAGTTTTCCTTTGCGCTGGAAGAAATTCGATTTAATCAATCGCATATTGAAGAACTTGCACAGGCCGAAGAACGCTGATCCATTGCCGCCAGAGGTTATGCTTAACAATCGAGATGTGTCGCCGCCACGCGAGGACGAGCAACAACAACAACAGCAGCAGCAGCAACAGCCGCAGCAGCAGCAACAACAGCAAACACACCCGCAGCAACAGTCGGTGCTTAATTTGGCAGCTGAGCCAACGGCTAATAATTATTATAGCAACAATAATAGCAACAGCAGCAGTAACAATAACAACAACAACAATAACAATAGCAACAGCAACAACAATTCAATGAGCTTCAATACAGAACTATTTACGGATCAATATGATGATATCAAACAGGAATACGACGATGAGGAATATCGCTCGATGCCATTTCAGGAGCGAATGCAACAGTATTCACCAGCGGAGCCCGCACAGCTGCTAGAGTTGCAAACGCCACAGCAACTGCAACAGCAACAACAGCAGCAGCAGCACCAACAACAACAGCAGCAGCAGCAGCAACAATTTCAATCTGGCTATGAGCCAGCAAACTATGCAGGCGGCTACAATAGCGGCAGTGGCAGCAATAACGGCAGCAACAATGTGGTCCCCACATCCAGTATCAATCATCAGGCTATTACAGCGGTTGCCTACATCAACAGCACCAACAACACCATCAGCGTGGCAACAAACAATAGCAGCAATGGCGGCCACATGCAGCCACCAGCACTGACTGCTGCCAGCAGCAGCAGCAGCAGCGGCAACAACAGCAACAGCAATGCACTGGTCTCGCCCATACCGACGCCACGTAAGCGCGGGCGACCCTTTGGCTCCAGCAATCCGCCAGCAGCCGACTCATTGGAGTCCATGTACATGGAGGAGGTGCGTCGCAAGAATCAATTGCTGGCCGAGCAGACGAAAATCTCACGACAACGCCTGGAGCTGGAGGAGCGTAAGCTGGAGCTGCTGCAGACATTCTTTCCTAAATGCCTGGAGCAGCAGGCGCATATTCTGGCTCGTGTCATGCAACTACCGCACCTGCACCAGCAGCAACCACAGCAGCCGCCACAGTAAAAAAAGAAGAGAAAGAAGCAGCAAAAGCATACAACAAAATGAAACTTTTAACTAAATATAGCCCGAGCCCCGGTAGCGTTCTATGTTTACCACTTAAACTAGTTGTCATAAGTCCAAAATTAATCAACTAATGTAATACAAGTCTAAGATCTAATTGAAATTTGTAGAATCTAAGGCGACAAAATGATAAGAAATCATGTCATTGCATTAATGTCCTTTCGATCGATCGCAATTTAAATTGCTTCAATGTCCGTACTATATAATTTAATCAGTACTCTCTATTAAAACAAATAAAACTCTGTAACATTAAGCGTAAAACTAATTAATGATTGTAAAAAAAAAAACACATACACACAACAAATCTATAATTATAAAAAATACAAATAAAATTAAAAGAAAAATAAATATTTTATGTTCATATTCAAATATAAATTAAATATATAATATATAGAGTGCATGTTGGTGTTTATATAAATTTGGAAAATTTTGTTTTATACATATGGATCAATTATCATATATATATATATCATATATGCGTCTTAGGATATATGTGTATATTTTTGGATTTAAATTCTAAACCTCAACAATATAGATAAGATATATTTTATACATGCAACATTTGTTTAGCGTTTCTTCGATATCTTTCTTTCGTACTACCTTTAGACTAGCTAACCAGGGTAACTCCAAAGTAGCTCTATCAATATAGAGTAGAAAATATTAATGCAGTTTATAAACTTACCCATGGGAATTGTTCTCAAATACAGTGAAGTCCTCCTTAATTAAACACAGGCAGATTTTTGAATGGTTTTCCATTAATTATGATTTTGATCTCTTAATTTCTGCAAGGATATAAAAAAGATAATTATTTCATATTATTTTTATTTAATAAATTTGAAATTATTTAAAATGTGGAAATTTATTTATTATTCTAAAATTTCTATACATATGAATTTGTTGTTTGGAGAGTCGATATCATTTTGTAATACAAAACAGAGCTCTATTTGCATTAGGCATTAGGCTCTATTATATACCAATTTTTGCTACCTAATACGTTTTTCTAATTAAAAAAAAAAAGAAAAGGATTTTGACTGATAAAGTATCAACTGTATTGAGATTTATTTTATTAAAAAACAAATAAAAATGCTATAAAGGCCAATGGATAATACTTTTGGACTATAACTCAAATGGCAATATAAAAACTAATCCCTATAAATAGCGTATAGCTACGAGTCTAAGAAAAAAAATTTCAACTTAATGTTGAGATACAGTAAAATTGAAAAAAATTAATAATTTAAATACTAGAATTACAAATAAAACTTTGTATAAATTAAAAAAAAATAAATAAATAAAAAAAAATAAACTAATAATAATAAAATTATAATTATAATAAATTATTATTATAATAAATTATAATTATAATAAATTATATATATTATAATAAATTATAATTTTAAATATATAAAATAAAAATAAAATAAAACTTTATATATATTTAAGCATTGTAAAAAAAAATAAAATAAAATAATAATGATAAAATTATAATTATAATAAATTATAATTTTAAATATATAAAATATATATATAAAAAAAAGATATTTAAAAATAAATATTTAAGATATATGTATATATATTAAAAATGAAGAAAAAACCCAAAATACATATAAACAAAAAATTTAAGAATATATGTATATTAAAATAAATAATAAAACCAATAAAATATTATTCATTTATTGGAAACAAAAATTATTATTAGAGGCTAACATATTTGGAACTGCCTCAATTCAATATATATAAAAATATAATCAATTTTGCATACAGCAAGAAAAGTTTTATATACTCCATGTATGCATGAGTACATTGAGATTGTTCTATATATTTTGTTGTTTAATTTTATTTGCTATGCTCTAATGATATTAAAAACCTCGCTGCACATATTCATAAATTTGTTATTATAACTTCGTTTCGCACTTTCATATTTAACTTTCGCTGAAATAAGTTTTAGTTAGTTTTGACGTTGCTTCAGACATTAATATTCATCATTTATAATTTATTTTTATGTTTATGTTAATTTGTTGTCTTTACGCAGCACTGCAGCACGGCAACACTGGCTGTAATATTCACTTACACACATACGTAATTCATGTAGGGTATTTATGTGTCGACTATCCAACTGGTATTTATTAATTACTTTGTGATAAGCGTACAATAACAGAAAACATTTGATAACATAATGGATCATTAAAAAAGTTTCTGCAAGTTTATGGCCAATAATACCCTAGGGTAATTGCAGGCTATGATATGCACAAGCGCATGAATCACATAATATATATGTACATATTGAAGCCAAGCATAATTTTATACATGTTATTGGGTATTAATAAGTCAGGAGAATTTTCAATTTGTAATTATTACAACAAGAGATTCCATACATTCAATTCCATGCAATATAAATCTCTTCTTTAAAAAAACACACATTACAGGGTATTCCATACGTCAGCTAAACATTAGATTATTTAGCCAAAATTAATTTATAAATAATTTCTTATTATATGTGGAATAACCTAATTTACTTATCAAATCAAATCGAATGCGGGTGTTTTTTTTTTTTTGACGCTCGGCACTGCGATTAATGGAATTGCGGCAGCGAATGTTAGTTAACATTTTTATTTAACTGCATGTTAACATTGATTTTGGCTTCAGTTCAAGTTCTGTTGTTGCGTCGCTGCGAGCTGCTGCGCCTGCTGGAGCTTGCGTTGTCGTCGCCGCCGCTTTTTTTCTCGCGTTTTATTTCTCACTTTCGTTTTCGCGTGTTTTCGTTTCGAGTTTCGCATTGCTGTTGTTGTTGCTGTAGTTGTTTGTATTGTGCCGTAAAATAATGAATCTTATTGCGGCGCTGCTTTTGCTGTGCGCGTTCGGCTTGTCGCACGCCTCGATCATCAAATTACCAGCAGCTGATGAGAAGACGCCGTGGGGTCTGATCAGTGCCATTTATGGCTCCTCTGGCCTGCGTGGGTTCAATGGCACGTGGATAACAGGTGAGCGATTGCAGCTGCAGCTGTTGCTGCTGCCTCTGCGACTGCTGCTGCTTCTTCTCGCTATCAGCATGCGGGGAATTATTTAAGCTGCTGTTGGCTTAACCCACAAATCTATTCAAGCGTAGCTTATCGCTGTCGCATTCGTGCAGGGAGAGTCCCCGGAACGACAATGACGCGTGAGCTGAATAGACTCAATTCGTTGAGGTCATTTCCCTGTTATGCTAAGGGCTGTGATTAAGGTTGCTATACAAAAGCTATATTGTGTCTGGCATTTATCTCAGTTAGATCCAAATATTGACCTTGCAATTATTTGCATTCAATTTTTTTAATAGGGAAGGGCTGTAGTATTATATTTATTTAACTTATTAAAAAAAAAAAATGATAAAAATAAAATAAATTAAAAAAAAAAACTATATATAAAACATTAAATAAAAGAAAAAATCTACTAAAAACTAAATAAATAGAAATAAATAAATAGTAATTTAGATTTAAAATAAAATAAAATGAATAAAAAATAGAGAAATGAATAAAATGGAGTATTCTATTTATTTATTTATTTATTTATTTAACTTTTTAAAAAAATTATAAAAAGTAAAATAAATTAAAAAAAAAAACTATATATAAAATATTAAATAAAAGAAAAAAATCTAAATTGAAATAAATAAATAGTAATTTAGATTTAAAATAAAATAAAATGAATAAAAAATAGAGAAATGAATAAAATGGAGTATTATATTAATTTATTTATTTAACTTTTTAAAAAAATTATAAAAAGTAAAATAAATTAAAAAAAGGCTATATATAAAACATTAAATAAAAGAAAAAATCTACTAAAAACTAAAAAAATAAATAAATAGAAATAAATAAATAGAAATTTAGATTTAAAATAAAATAAAATGAATAAAAAAATATAGAAATGAATAAAATGGTACTTAAAAAAAATTCATATTAAAATCATATTAAAATTTTAAAAACAAAAAAATATAAATAATTTAATTGCCAATAAGATGCTTAATTTAAAAATATTTTCTTTTCATTCTTAACAATTTTTGACTTCTTATCTATTCTTTTCTTTTTGCTTAGTCGCCTTTAATCACGAGTTATAGCCTATCAAAATGCCCTATCTGTAGACCCTAAATAATAATAATCTAGCCGAACTACATTTCGCTTTTGCTTATCTTATCTTTGCTTATCTTGACTGAAGCAATCGAATTATTGTTTATTAACAAATTACAACTGCTTGTATAGCCCTTAGATGCATGGCATGTGCCAACTGATCTTGAAAAACTTGTTCACGAAGAGCTCTTGAATTGTCGTTAATTTGTATTCATGTCAGGTTTTAGCAATTTTAACGCTATACTTAGTTGATCGAGTTCTCGATAACCTATAAACAATTGCAATCTGTTTTGTTTACTGAAATCATTGTTTATTTTTACACTGAAGAAACATATATAATCTATAAGAAAAAGGAAGTTTAAGAATAGATCAGCAATTGATCGTAATCATTGCAATGTTAAGCAACTTTACGACTTAGTTAACATCTACAGGGTATACAAATCTTAGTTATGCAAATCATTCGAACAAGTTTTTCAAGTATTTTTGAATTTGCTCATTGAGCATGTTGGTTTATTTACTTGTTAATTTCTGAGCTGAAATGTAGAGTGAAATCTAAATATTTTTTTTGAATTATTCATTTATTTCAACGATTACAATGCGTGTTACACAGTTGCTGCGAGTGTGCAGAAATAGAAGGAGAGGCGAGTGAGTGAGAGATATAGACATAGAGAAAGAGAGTGAGAGAGAGAGAGTGTGAGAGAGAGTGAGAGATATAGACATAGAGAGAGAGAGAGTGAGAGAGAGAGAGAAAGAGATAGAGACAGAGATAGAGATATAGATAGAGATAGAGATAGAAATAGAGATAGAGAGAGAGGGAGAGAGAGGGAGAGAGAGGAAGAGAGAGAGCGAGGGAGAGATAGAAATAGAGAAAGAGAGAGATAGGGAGAGAGGTAGAGAGAGAGATAGACAGAGAGAAAGAAAGAGATAGAGAAGAGAGAAAGAAAGAGAAAGAAAGAGAGAAAGATAGACATAGAGAAAGAGAGAGACAGAGATAGAAGAGAGAGAGAGAGATAAATAGAGAGAAAGAGAGAAAAAGGTAGGCATATAGAGAGAGAGTGATAGAGATAGTTTATATATTTACATGTTATAAATATAAATGTTCATGTAAAATATTATATTATTATTAATTGAATTAAAGAATTTGTAAATAATGAAAAATAATTATATAAACAAAACAATAAATAATTATAAAATAAAAATTAAAATAAATTAACATTTCTTAATTAAATGTTTATTTTAATACTATTCTTAAAATTATATTTTATATAAAATTATATTTTATAATTATATTTTATATATATATTTTTTTAAACCAATTTAAATACAATAATTTGTATACATAAAATTTCCATAAGTTGCATAATTTATACTTAAAAAAAATATATATATATAAAATAAATATACTTCTCCAGAAAAGTCAACTTTTTGTTACGTTCGACACTTTGTTTTTTTTAATTATTTTGAAAACGGATTAATTTTAGTACTAAGCAAGAGCAATATATTTAACTATTTGTCAAAACAAAGAAATATTTTGCCATTTTTAGCACTAAAATTGATGCATTTTCAAGATAATTACAAAAACAGATGTGTCGAACGTGACAAAAAGTTGACTTTTCTGGAGAATTAGCCATATTTCCAATTATAGATATTTTAACCAGAAATAATTGAAACACTATCTTAAACATTGCTTAACAATTAGCAAATTTTTAGTTTTCTTTAATTAAAATTTAAACATTTTAAAATTTTTTTTTTAAATTTTAAACCATGCTTAACAATTAGCAAATGAATTTTTAGTTTTCTTTATTTAAAAAATAATAAGCTTTAAAAGCAATTTAAGTAAGTTTTCGACTTTATATACCAATTATTTTAATGCAAATGTGTTTGTAATAGAAGAAATGACACATTTCAATTTGAAAACCTTAACTCATATAAAGCACTTAAGACTTGTTCTTCAGTTGAAAGTATATCAAGGTATTACGCAATTCATTAATTGCTTCTCCATTCATTGTTAACACAGTTCCAATTAGCAAGGCTGCTGATAACGAACAGTTTGTCAAATACTTGGCAACCGCAAAAGTTTCAAGCTAAACAACAAATTGCGCTGAAATAGATTTTAAGATGCGTGTAATACGATTTGCAAGCCATTTATTGAATCACGGCAGCTGTCCCATTGTGAACAAAATTCAAATGCTGTTTAGCTGATTTTTGGTATTTTTAGCTATTGACGTTAGCTTTGTTTCGATTTAGGTTTTTATTTAAAAAAATAATTTTAAATACATTTCTAGATTGCCTTTACCCAGTTTAGAAATATATTTTTAATGATTATATATATTTTTTTATTTATTTTAAAATATATTATAATTAAAATATTTCAATATATTTAATTTCCTCTCTAAAATACTTTTCTTTATAGATGAAGAATTTTATTATACGGCCAATGATCGATCGATACGCAAATACAATGCAGCTACAAAGAAGGACACAATTTTTTTGGAATCAACATTTTTGGTATATAATAAATATTAAAAATTAAAAAAAATTTGTATAATAAATATTTCCTATATATCCACTCAGAACACATATAAAGGCGCAACATTTACGATCTCTGCGGATAATACCAAAATTTTGGTACGTCACAATTTGACAGAGAAATTCCGTCATTCGTATGTGGCCCAATACGATGTCTATGATATCGCAACGAACACTGCGATCAAGATACACAAAGGCGAGAAGCTGCAGTATTGTGGTTGGTCGCCGCTCAAGGATCGGTTGGCCTATGTTTATCTGAACAATGTGCACATCCATTTCAATGAGAACCTTGAGGTGGCCATCACCGAGGATGGCAAAGATGGCATCGTGTATAATGGTGTGCCCGATTGGGTCTATGAGGAGGAGGTGCTGAGCAGTGGCAGCGCCCTCTGGTGGTCGCCGGATGGTACTAAACTGGCCGTAGGCTTTTTCAATGATACCAACGTGCAGACCTATCGATATTTCCTCTATGGCGATGCCGATAATGAATACAATCAGTATCCACACGAGGAGAATCTAAAGTATCCAAAGAGCGGCACACCCAATCCGGTTGTCTATCTGCGTGTCTACGATCTGACCAACAACGATCCCGTAGTGCAACGCATCGGGGCACCCATCGATATTGTCAGCTCCGATCACATACTCCAAGATGTGGTCTGGTCGAATAATAGCCATTTGCTCATCACCTGGATGAATCGGCGTCAGAATCTATCGACTCTACAGAGCTGCAGCCATCAGGGCGTATGCAGGGAGGTGACACGTATTGAGGAACCCGATGGCTGGGTTGCCTTCAGTACGCCCAAATGCTTGAGGAATGGCAAGAACTGCATCTTTGCCTACTTCATCGGCAACTGGTATCAGGTGTGGAATCTTAATTTGGAAACTGGTGTCAATAGCTGGAAGTCACGTGGCGAATTCACTGTGCTCAATGTCTACGGCTACGATGAGGTCAACGACAAGCTGTAAGAATTTTGTATATAATATTTAAGTATATAGGGAAGGAAGAGAAGAAAAAATAGCTAAAAAATAGCCCATTTAACATTAAGCGTAATTAATTATAATATATTTTGATTGCTATTTTTTATTTTCAGTTACTATCAGGCCACTCCGGTGGGTGATCCGGCACAATATCATGTGTATAGCAATGACGATTGCCTGAGCTGTGATAAAGTGGATGCAGATGGTGCCAAGTGTCGCTCAGCCAGTGCCACATTTAGCAAAGGTTTCTCCTATTACACACTCACCTGCAATGGTCCAAATCCCTCGTATACCCAGATCTGGGAGTCGACAACGCACACAAAGGTCATGGACTGGGAGCTGAATGTCGAGTATCGTGCCCAATTGGCGAGCAAGCAGCGACCCACGTATCGCTTCTTGAATGTCACCTTGGCAGATGGCAGCACTGGTGTTGCCAAATTGGCGTTGCCACCTAATTTCGATGAGAACAAAAAGTATCCCATGATTGTTGTTGTCTACGGTGGACCCAATTCCGTTCGAGTGACAAATGCATTCACTGTCGGCTACGAGGCATTTGTAACCACTACGAGGAATACCATTTACGCCTACATTGATGGGCGTGGCACGGGAAATAAGGGCAAAAAACTCTTGTTCTCGGTCAACAATGATTTGGGTGATCATGAGGTGGAGGATCAGATCTATGTCACCAAATGGCTGCAACAAAATTTCAAATTTATCAATGCTGAGCGTACAGGTATTTGGGGCTGGAGCTATGGCGGCTATATGACAGCAAAAACACTCGAAATGGATAATAATCATGTCTTCAAATGCGGTGTCTCTGTAGCGCCCGTTACGTCCTGGCTGTACTATGGTAACATAGACATCTAAAGATTATCGTAGTAGCATATATAATAATTCTCCTTGATTTAGATACGATATACACGGAACGTTTTATGGGTCTGCCCACCTTGGAGGATAATCAGCTCAAGTATAAGGAGAGCAGCGCCTTCAGTAATTTGGATAACTTTAGATCTCATAACTTCTTGCTAATCCATGGCTCAGGCGATGATAATGTGCATTATCAGCATTCGCTGCTGCTGGCCAAACTCTTGCAGCGCGCTGATATACCCTTTGAGGAGCAGGTGCGTAGTATAAGACAATTATGAAATATACTTAATTACAATTGACAAATCTGTACTTCTTGCTTATAGACCTATACTGATGAGAATCACAGCATTGGCAATGCCTTGCCGCATCTATATAATACCATCGATAATTTCTGGCTCAACTGCCTGAGCAAAGGTGTCACTAAGGGTTAGATTATATATATTAGATTGTTCACTAAGTAAGTTCTTCTTCATCAGATCAACTGATGTCATAAAACGAAATTACTTAGTGAAGAACCAATATAATGTATATATATGTATGTATTTGTATAGTAACAAAAACGAACTTTTACAGTGGAAGCTATAGTGTACATGATATAATTTTATTTAATTAAAAAAAAAAATTTAATTTTAAATACTACATGTATCAGCAAAACAAATTATAAAAGCCAAATAACTTACAGAACAAAAAAAAAAATAAATAAATAAATAAATTAAAAAAAAAAAATAAATAAATAAATAAATTAAAAAAAAAAATAAATAAATAAATCAAATAAAATGAAAATAAAATGCAAATATTTTTTATTAGAAAAATTGTTACATAAATTCTAAAGACTTTAGAAACAAGTATGCCAATAGAAGATTTCGTTTCAGTAAATCATATATAGCTGCCATATCACATTGCCTGCTTTTTTTTACCATAAATGTTTTTCGAGTGTAATTAAAATGAAAAAAAAAAAAAAATTAATAAAAATAAAAGAAATAAATAAAGAAAATATATAAATTATATGAGCTTATTTTTGGGGAATTTATAAAATATTTTTGATATATTTTTGATAAAAATGGAAAATTAAGTTAACTAGAAAAGGAAAAAATAATAATAATAATAATTTTAACGAATATTTTCTATGTAAATAATAAGTCTTAGCTTAATCAAAAAATTAAAAGTTAATGAATATTCTTAATACACAAATAATATACTTATTATATTAAATAATATGTATAATATACTTCTTAGATTAATGTAAAATTAAAAATTAATTACAGTTTTGTATAGATAATTAATAAGTATTCACTATAGATTACTATAGTAATTAAAAATTAATGTATATTCTTAATACATAAATAATAAGTATACAGTATATATTAATCTTACAATCTAAAAAAATGTATAATAATATAAAATGATATTTTAAACGATATTAGCTGTTTAAGTTATTGATATTATAACAATTAAGAACAAATAAATATTAGAAGCATTTGGCTAGATCTGGAATGGGTTCATTATGAAGAACAACTATATTTTTGTTTATGAAATATAAAAGTTAAAATAATTTAAAGAATATTTGTTAAGGTATCTAATTAATATATATAATTAATTATTTATTTATTTATTGTTACTAAGAATTAATTCTAAATAACAATTTTCTTTTAAGCCAGAGCGATAGAGGCTTTCAGGCCTTAGCACTCATACCTTAATATATACAATTTCATAGGTAAATCTCTTACTTCGCTCTCTTTTCACACAATATATGCATTATAAAGGCATTGATTCCAATTGAAAATCCATTAAAACTGTACGATAATAAACAATTCACGAAGCTCAATAAAAACGAGAACGTGTATTGTGGCCAACGGCCAATTTAATGGAACTTATAGTAACCGCAATGTCACAGCAAAGTTAAAAAAAAGATTAAATAAAATATAAAAAAAAGAGAAAACTATAAACAATTTAACAACAAAGGCATTTGGCGGCGCTCATAACCGCAGAGTGCATTAAACGGTTAAAATGCAAAATTAATGCTCGTGCAGATTGAGAGAGCATATGGTTTGAATTAATGATAATTGCAATTTAATTTATTGCAACACTATATATATCACTTGCATCAAATGCATGGATTAAACATTATTCAAAAGTAATTAATTAAGTTCATTATTACGGAAGAGCTTCAAATGACATAGGACAACTTATGTGCATTAATATTTATGTATGCTTGCATAAATTATGTTGAAAATCTTTGAAATTATTCAAGGAATTTGCAAAAATAATGAAAATTTTAAATTATTTCTTTAAAAATAAATCAATTTATTAGCCAAAAGCTAAAAGTTGTTGTGGAGGATTTTACGAATAATTATTATTTTTCACTGAAGCTATATAATAAAAAAATATATATATATAAATATTATTAAAAATAATATATTTTACATAGATAAATACTTTATTAATATTTATAGAATTTATAATTTATAAAATTTATTTAATTTATATATTTTAATTTATATATTTCCTATAACAGAAATAAATAAGTATAATATATAATTAAATATTTTAATAGTTATATTACTTATATTGTCTTTATTTCTGTTAAATATTTAAATAAATATTAGTAAATATATTTATATTTTATATTTTGTATAGATAAATATTGATATAGATAATATATATATAGGGGCATGCTGGCCGGACTGGCAAATAAAATACCTCCATCGGGTTGGTGATACTATTGTCATCATTTTTGTATTTTTTTTTTTAGGCTATTTGACTCTCGGTATGTCAATATTTTTAAATAAATAAATAAATAAATAAATAAATAAATAAAAAAATATTTATACATTTTTATTAAATAATATTATTAAATTATATATTTTCTATAAGAGAAATAAAGCTAAGTAATATAATTGAATTTGAATAGTTATATTATAATATAGAAAATGTGTAAATAAATATTATTAAATATATTTATATTTTCTATTTTGTATAGATAAATATTTTATTAAATTTAAATTTAATAATAAAATTGAATTTGAATAGTTATATTACTTATCTTATCTTTATTTTTGTTAGAGAAAATGTATAAATTTATGTAATCAAAATGAAATTTGAATAGTTATTTCAAAGAAATCAATTATTTGAAATTGATATTAGAACATCATTTATCTTGCTCTTTATTGTGCTGCCAATGGGAATCGTAGAGGTATTTGTTTAGCTTTTGTTGATTGTTTTTTTTTTTCTATTATTTGTTGTTCGCTCTTTCTTTGTTCTGTTCAGTCTTTGTTTTATTGACTTGCTTTTCAATCTGTTAAATTTGGTGCAACGTTCTTTGCAACTTCTGTGTGTCCCTCAGGTGTCGCGTCAGTTATGCATGGCTGCGCCAATGTATGTGGCAAGTCGACAATAAAAAAAAAGGAAAAAAAAAAACATGAAAAGAGAAAAATAAACGAAAAATGAAATACGAAAACAAGAAAAGCATTGAAGAGTGAGTGAAATCTGTAACGATGGCTTGCTGCATTAAAGCTGTTTATTTGGTGCTCTCAATGTCTCCCTCTCTCTCACTCCCACGCATTTATTTTTAACTACATTTTATCGCTGTTTAAGTTAATTGTCTCTTTTTATTTTTGTAAATTAAATTGTCACTGTAAAATGTAAAATGAACGCAGTGACAATAACATATTCAGCTGGCGTTTTTATTTATCCCCTGCTGCATATATTTTTGCACTTCGTTCAGCGGCAATATAATTAAAATATGAGAGATGCGTGGGCCAAAAAGTATGTGACTGCACTACATACACACATACATAGACAAAGGCATACACACACACACATTCACATACATATAACTCATTGTTGCCACTCAATGTTTCAGCCTGATCTAACAAGCAATTTAATCAATATTTACTACGCTCGGCCAAGGTATTTATTTCACATCAGCTGTGCGCATTTTTCGGCCATTTAATATTTAAGCAGTTTATTTCAATTTATAGGAATGTATTTAAAAAATGTGTTGACTGATATACCTTATTTTTTCAAAATAAAATAAAATATGATTTTTATAATTTTATTTATTATTCTGTAATATTTAAAGACTATTTTTTTTATATATATTATACAAATTATTTGTGCTTCAAATTTAAATTAAAAAAATATGTCTTTACTTATATTTTTCATTTAAATTGCATTAATCTTGCAATATTATTAAATTTCACGTTGCTTTTAGCCTATTCAAATATTGATTATTTTCTAGTTCCTCTTTGATTCTTGTTTGCTAATTTTTTATATTTACTCCCTTAAGACCCTAAACAAGATTCATAAATATTTGTCAAGTTGCTCCACTTGAACTTTTCCTTAACTTTTATTCAAAGCAGGACATATACACACATATGCACACGTACGCACACCCTCTCTCACACACACAGAGAGAAAACATGCCGCAAAGCTCTTTTCATATTAATATTAAATTATGTTATTGATGTATTTTTCAGCCGTAGTTCATTCATATGTAAATATTTTGTCCGTAAATAAAAAAGAAGAAAGAGTGCTCTAGCCTAGAGTACCCGACCAGATGATACTCTAAGCCCTGCCCTGAGCTATAATGACTTCCAAATGTTCCAAAGCTCAAAACAATATGCCACGCCACCTTCTGTCTGTTACATATGTTTTCACTCAATCAATATACCCCGAATTCTCATTGAGCTCAGGGTATAAAATTCAAAAACCAAATGGAAGTGCGTGTAGAGAAAGGCTGCACAGGAATTTTGGTCTAGAATTTGCTCAGGGTAGTAGGATAGGAAACGATTAGGGCAGTTGCGTACATAAAAATACAATCGATTATTTTGAGGATTTTTGTAATCACAAATTATTTATTAGAAAATGTTTCAAAATCTTAAATAATAAATAAAAAAAAAAATATTTTATGCAAAATATAGAAAAAAAAATATATATAAAATAAAATATAAATAATATTGAAATTGTTTTGAATTGAATGTTTATTTTATTTTGTTTTTATTTGGATTTAATTAACAGCTTTAATTTTGATTATATTAATAGTAAGAATATATTTGTTTTAAATTTAAATTCATATATTTTGATTGATATCTTATATTATTTGCGTGTTTTTTTTATATTTTTTTTTATTTTTATATTTTATTCTATTTTTATTATTTATTATATTTGTATTTATTATATTTTTATGTTCAATTTTTATTTGCGTGTTTTTTTTTTTAAATTTTTTTTATTTTCATATTTTATACTATTTTTATTATTTATTATATTTTTAATTATTTATTATTTATTAAATTTATATTTATTATATTTTTATTTTTAATTTCTTTATTTTTTATTTATTTTTTTTTTTAAATAAATTAATATCTACTTTTATTATCGTGTTAAAATTTTTAATTCAAATCATTTTGTGTCTTATATTTTGTTTAATTTATTAAATTCATTTTATACTTTAAATAAAACTAAATAAAATTTAATAATGAAAATTTGCTAATTTTAATTTCAATTAATTGTCTGGAATTGTATCTAATTATAGATAAAAGCCTTTCATGCCATTGCTCAATTGGCAAAGTTCGATTCCTTCAGGGCGATTTTAAAGCATTTTCATGTTCAGAAAAAACCCATTCAACAAACACCAAATCCCCAGGGCATTCAGCAAATAAATGTGTGGGAAATAAAATTGCTTTGATATGCGTTTCTGTGACTCTTACACTTTCAGCTTTCGGTATTGGCAAAAAAACATGAGTTTATGGCTTATGTTTTTTCTTTTCTATTTTTTTTTTTTAAATTTTTTTTTGTATTTATTTTTATTTTTTGCAAATCAATCGACTTGTATCTAGTGCTATTTTTAACAAATTTACATGCAAGACAGAATGCTTTGATGTTTTTTTTTTTTTACTTCTATGGGCTTAAAAATCACATAAATATATATAGACATATATAATAAGCCTACGCCTTTTGGGTGCCGCGCTGCTATTTAAGTTAATATTCAACCTTTCGATGTTGAGTTCTGTTTCTGTGGTAATTTCTTGAACCACATTGCGTATGCTTAACATGAGCAGCAACAGAACTCAAAATATAGCCATGAACACGCACACACATATACATACGCAAATATAAACATACATACATATGTATAAATATACAGCATTTGCTTAGCATAAGGTTTTTGTATAAAAAAAAATTGTATTGCATTTTAAATTTTAAGCCTCGTAGCAAAGTGAGAATTATTAATAGAAAATGTGTTGAATTGGAAATGAATTTTATTTAAAAATTTATTTCAATTAAACAATAATGAAAATAAATATTTAAAATGCTTTTTTTTTTAATCTTAACGCTTTTGTTCAACTGCTAATTGCATTTGCTACAAGCAATTGAAATCCCTCTTTTATGCATTGAGCTAAAAACCTTGCTCGCTGCACAAAATAAATTTCTTGTGCAAATGTTTGAGCGGGTAAAGTTTTATGATTTACTGCACTGGCTAAACTTGTCTAATATAGACAACTTAGAACTCAATTATTTTAATTGCAAATATTTACGTATGTACAAGTGGCTAGAAGACCGCCTCAAGTAAGACTTGCATCAACTTTTGCAACAAAGACAAATATAGTTAGACGAAGAAACTAGAGCTTGGAGAATGTTTAATTAAAACATCATAACACAAAACCGAAAAAACTAACTTGTAAAGCCGAAAATGGAAAAGTTTTACCAAAAAACTAAAAAAAAAACAACAAAAAACTTTTCTACAAAAACTGCCAAAAATATTTTGCAGTTGATTTTTTTTCTTTTTTTTTTTTTTCGTTTTACTTTTATTTTTATTGAATTTCGTGCGGAAAATAACAATTTGCGCAATCATGACAAAATGTTGCACATGTGGAGGAAAAGAAAGTGTTAAAGGAAGCAGAAGATGTAGAGGAAGAAATGGTAGATGCAATTGCAACTTGAGCCAAGTTGTAACCTCTCGTGGCACGTGCTGCCGATGTTGCTTGGCGTCGCGACGTTGCCAAGTGCTCATGTTGCCCGACAATACCTCTTTCCCCCCACCGTCCCTCCCACTCTTAGCACCCTCCGGGGGGCGACTTCAATCGATGGCAATGTTAAAACACTTGTCCAATATTTTAGCTCACATTTCAATTGAATTGTCTGTCAACTATTGAAAATATTTGAACCTTTATTTCCTCAAAATTGTTTCCAGCACGTGAACTCATTTTGAGCGTTTGTATTTCAGCCTTCCTTCAATTTGCTACAGGAGTACTAAGGCAAACATTAATTAAACTGTAATTGAAAGAGTTCTAAATTTCAGAAGAATTTCTGTTGCCAACGATTTCGTCAACAGAAAAGTTGGCTTAAATATTTCTTATTTCCTTAATTAATATACGCTTCATGTTGCTTGAGATTCCTTCTTTAACTTTTTTAATGAAATAAATATTGATTTTGCGAGTTCATTTTTTCTTAAATATAATTTAATTTTTTTAAAGAAAATCCTTCTTTTTTATATTTTCTCTTATTATTAAAATTTAAATTAATTTAATTTAAATTTTTTATTCCGTAATTTTAAAAAATTTAATTTTTAACGTTTTTGCTGTAAAAACTTTAATAAATTTAACATGATTCACGTCTTTGCATCAAATTAAAGTTAAATTTCTATTTTTTATTGATTTGGTTTTTATCTTGACTTTTTTAATTGTTTAAATGTAGATTAATTTGTATTAAAATCAGTGTTGAATGTATTTATTAATTTAATTAGATTTAAAATATTCTTTATTTATTTTATATTCATTTACATTTTTCATAATATTGTGTTAATTTATTTTATATTCATTTATATTTTTTATATTATTGTGTTAATTTATTTATTATTTGTATTTTTTTTTTTTCAATTTTATTGTTATTTATTTATTAATTTATATATTTTTTTAATTCTCAAAAAATAAATGATTTGGTATTTCATACATTTTCATTGAATTCAAGACTCTTAAACATATATTGCAAAATTCATGGGCTCATAAATATTTCCGCCTTTCTGGCGTCATTTTTTAGCGGTTTTCCCAAAAAAATGTCGCAGTTATTATATTTTAATTTCAACCCACTCCGATAAAATGTAACCGAAGCACGCCCAAGAGAAATACTTAAGTACTCGGCTATCGCACCTACTTACGCTTTAATCCTGGCGCTAATAAATTATAAATTTTCAACTTTTTTTTTCTCGGTTTTATTGAGCCTTTGCCAAAGCGCTTTAACGGCACTTGGGCAACTTTTAATGGTTTCCTTAAACATAAAAAAGAAGAAATAAATGGGACTAACTGTTTTAGTCCCATATAATTTGAACACAGACTTTTAAAGTATAATTACGTGAAAATTTCTTTAATCACTGACACTTAATTACTGACATTTTATTTCAATTTTATGTTTAAAACCTTAAATATTTTGTTGGCTTTTAAAAATGAACTAGATTTGTTGCACTTAAAATGATGTATTTCTAAAAGTGAGCAAAAATCTTCATAAATTATATAATAAGCAAGAAATTTATATATTTACATAAATATTCAGTTACATAAACTATGATATATTTTGATATAATGTAAATTTCAATATATTTATTAAAGTATCATTTCGATATCTAAATATTTAAACACATTCACGAAGTACAAAGGGTATATTGGCTTCTTGCAACGTGCTGCTAACCAAATTATTTCGGCCTTATCGACGCAATATTCATGTAATTTTTACTATATATATTTAAGGCAAAGATCAAGTATATTTTTTGAAATAAATAAGATCATAATAAAATAATATCTTTGAATGCATTTGAGATAGCTGTCCAAAGCAAGATCGCTCAATTATTATTAGCTTTCTAACGTCTTATCTATAATAATTGAATTGTCACTGATCCTTGAACGCGTATTAAGCAGTCGGCGGCGCTCGACTGCAAATTGCTATTTGTTTTTGGTTTTCGTTTAGTCCATCGCTGTGTACCTTTGGGTCCATTCAATATTCATATGCTGCAGCATAATTTTGTGTTAAATGAATCCGCAGAACAGACCAAATGGGCAGCTCATAAATAAACAAATATAAGCAGCGCCAGACAGCTGCGTGTAAATACCCAGTAAAATTGCAAGAAACTGAAAGCTAGTGTCTAATGCATAATAATATATTTACTATGATATTATATATTATATTATTTATTATTCATTATTTTTATTATTATTATTATTATTATTATTTTTTTTTGTATAAACTAAACTAAACTTATACAATTTAATATAAATAAAAAAAAAGGTCTCTAGTAATCATGAGATGAATATTTTGATCTATATATTAATTATTTTATACACTTTTATTTAATTATTTTTTTTTATTACCTTACTTTTTATTTATTTTATTTTATTTTTTAATATATTGATGCTATGTATACATTAAATTTATTTATTTTTTAACTTTATATGATGAATATTTTTGTTATTCATATTATTTATTTGTTTATTTTTTTTTTATTAGTTTGGTATTATTTATTTTATATGTGTTTTCTTAATCACATTTTATTTAATTAATTTTTTTTTTCTATTCTTTTAATTTTTTATTATTTTTTATTTATTTTTTTTAATATATTGATGCTATGTATACATTAAATTTATTTACTTTTCAACTTTATATGATGAATATTTTTGTTATTCATTTTATTTTATTTTTTTTCTATTAGTTTGGTATTATTTATTTTATTTGTGTTTCCTTAATCTATATATTATGATTTAATTTTTTTTAATTTTTATAAAATGAAAAGTTTTGTTATTAATATTATTTATTTTATTTTATTTTATTATTATATTAATTATATTATTATATTTTCATATATTATTTTATTCACTTTTATTTATTTATTAATTTGCTTTCTACTAATTTTCTTGCTTTTATTTTATTTGCTTTCTATTTACTAATGTTTTTTTATTTTTTATTTATTTTTTATTTTTTTATTTTATTTATTTTTTTAAAATTGTTTTTTTTTTTTTTTTTTTCATTATTACTTATTTAGTTTCCTATTCATTATTTTCTTTTTTTATTTACATTTTAGCATTTGCTATTTGATATTTGTATATCACAACATTTTTTTAACTTTTAATACAGGGTATTTTTGAGCGTGCAGAAAATAGGCTTAAATGTACATATATATGTATTAAATCGAATGGAATAAACTGCACTGCGCTGCTATTCGCTTATGCTATTTGGAAAGTAAATATGAGAAGTTCAAATATTTTATGAGCTTAATAGAAAAGTCATGAACCCAAAGGACATTCAATATTTGCAACATAATTTACTAAAGTCTCAAATATGTACATACTTAATATACAGAAATTTAATTTACCTCAAAATAAATTTCAGTATTTTCTAAATCTATATTAAAGCAAAGTAAAGGAAGAGAAATAGCCAAAAATAACACGTTTACGTTTAAGATAGAGCTTTACTCTTCTTCTTTTTGGTAGACAGGTCACATATGAACTGTCTCTGTCAATAGATTGCTCTTTTCATGTGGCGCTAAAGCAAAAACAAGTAAGAAGTAGTCGGGTGTAACTGACTGAGCAAAGCTTCGCCAGAGCAATAAAAATATAAACAGAATTTGAGCAAGTTAACTCAAGAGCTCTGGAATGTAAGTAAGAAGAAAACTACTCGAGAGAGAGAGAGAGAGAGAGAGAGTCATTTAGAAAATTATACAAATACTAACGCTAATACCAATATACACTCTTTTCACTCATGCAACAAGCATAGAAAAAGACGAAGAATATATTTACAAAAAATAAGCAAAAAATAAAAATACTGCATAGACAGTTCACTAGCCGCAAACGCTGCACAGCCTCTGCGGAATTAAGCAACTGACAGTGCTGGCCAAAAGTTTGACACGCAATCGATAGGCGGGCGTGGCATTTTGGGCAGCTGGGTTAGTTAGAATCAAATTGAACTGAATGAATTTTCCTGGCGGGTCTGCTCAAGGGATTTGACGTGTTAACGAGATAAGCAATAAGAATAAATTTAAAATATTTGAGATTATAGCTTAAAGTGTGAAATTTTAAGAAAATATCATATTTTATATAGGATTATATATATTTAATACATAATATAATATTGCTTTATCAGAACAGAGAGATTCTAAAACCAAACATTCTGATTTAAAGATATTCACAGTGTCTGATGAGCTTAGCTCAGGCTTTGAGTTTTGCTAATAATACGGACAACGATGCTGAGTTGCTCACTTTGCTGTCTTCTGTGACGTCTTCTTCTTCACTGCTGCTAAATTGTGGTTAAGTTTTTGATGGCATTTCGAGCAGAGCAGCAACAGCAGCAGCAGCAGACAGACACAGGCACAGTAGCCGACATAGACAGACGCCAAAACAACTTTACGGTAAATTTGCGTGCTCAAGGACATTTCTCAGCTGCTGTCTGCCGTCTGCCGTCTGTTGTCTGTCCCGCCCACAAATGTCTCCCCCTCAAATTACCCATTTGGTCGCCTTAAACACTTTGTTCAACTTTTATTAACCCATATGCTTTAAAGCTCATTTCACAGTGTAATGGCCGCGCATGGGCGTATGGGCGTGGCCGCCAGTCAGCCATTTTTGGTTGTTTTGCTTTAGAAAAGTTTTTCGCAGATTCTGTTCCAAATGTGTTTATTCAAATGCAGGCAGACATTTTAATTGGCTCATTACATGGCCAAATAAAAGTTGCGTTTTAGCGGTTTTATAGCTAACATGTGTAGCCAGAACCAAAAATAGCAATATCTGGTTTCGTTCTCAAATAGCCTGAATTAAAGCAGCATTTTATTAGCAAATAACAGTTGAAGTGCATTTGGTTGCCTTAAAAATTTAAATGTAAAATTAAGTTTTTATTTTCTTCGATCAGAAATTAATTTCGTATATGTATAAACTACTTATATTAAAATATATATGCTTTATTTTACTGCCATTTGTTTACTTTTTCTAGCTAAATCTGTGAAGGCATATATTTGCTTATGGAATATGCGTAAAACATGAAAAAATACTCAGAAGAACATTTTACTAGCTCACGCATTTTATTTTATTTTATTTTATTTAATTTCGAGGCAGAAGCAACTCCTGACCGATCTCAGCGACATACGCGCACTCATACAATAACAACGCAAGGTGCTTGCAGATACTCGTAACTCCTTACTCTCATTACCTACAGTGGTTGCCATTTGACTGCTTGCACCAATACAGCGAATACTTAAATAGGCTCTCCCACTCACACATTATACAATGAGCGCAAATACTTACTCACACACGTCATACATACACAACATCGCAGTGCTCGCTCTCTCACAACTTTTGCGAGCTGCAAGCATACACTTCACATATACTTCACATATACTAATGCAATTCACTTCTCATCATTCTTATTCGCTCTTCGGATAAACAACAATAACAACGAACATAGTTTTGCATTGCATGTTCCTTCTTCTCTTTCGCAGTCTCTGTGTATACGTAACTGCCAGCCACGTAAGTTAGAAGAGATCAAGAGCAGCACCAATATCCACGCGCTGGATAAATGTGCTGTGCCGCAGCTCTTATATGAAGGGATTATCCGCTCTCTCGCACAGTATGTAAAGTATAGCATACATATACGCACACACAAGCATGTATGTATATGTAAATATTTTACTTTTTGCGCGAATTTCTTCTAATGGATAAGCATGTTAATTTGAATAAACTTTATTAATAAGTGCACAAAAACATTAAGTTAATAAGAACTAGATTTTTTAACGTTGACTTGATTTTTTGATGTCTTCGGCGTCACATCGTGATTCGGTTGTGAGCCTGTTTCATTTCCCTGTGCCGACGGACCCGGCGCACTCTCCGCCGCACTGTCTGCAGAGCTGTCGAATTCTTTCAGGGTTTCCGGATACCATTCCATATCGTGTATTTCAGGTGGCTTGCAGGTTTTTTGATACGACAGGCATTCAATATCACTTAGTTGCCTAAAGGGATGATCCTTGCCCACGATGGCAATGCACACTTTCAGTGGCTCATCACTCGCACCAGCAAAGCTAATCGCCTGAATGCCATGGCAGATCAGTTCATCCTTGGAGCAACAGGGAAATTCGTCCTTATGCTTCATCAGGTAGGTTCGGGCGCCCTGCGATCGATACCCAATTGACATGGCCTTGCAATTGAAGTAATTCGCCGAGGGCATTATCTGGTACAACTGACTCCCCAAAGTATCGTAGCCGGCCATCAGGAAGCCCACTCCATGGGGTCGACGATCGTAGCGCTGCGTATTGATCTGCATCTTGTTAGCCAGTTTAGAGGCCAGACGTTTAATCGGATGAGCTGAGCCAAATAAGTGCTTGTAAGAGCTGCACTCGGCGCGCAGATAGTGCGCCAAACTGCGAGAATCCGACGTGATGCCCGCTACACAGATGCCCAAATACTGATCGATACCAAGGAGCTTAGACTGACTAAGAGTTATCGAGAGCGGTGCCCTATAGAGACCAAGGATAACGACGAAATCATCCGATTTCAGGCCAACACACGCTGTGCCCATGTCCACAGATTCCATTGCGTATTCCACCTGAAACAGCCGGCCTTGAGGACTCCACACGGAGACTTCATTATCGTATTGATTTCGAAACATTGTGTTTGGTAACTGTATATACAAACGGATCAAAAAAATAAAATCCACTAATTATATTTAGAATTTCTATAATATATATTTCGTACATATAGAATATTCTTATATTGACTGAAGTTTAAGGTTTAAGTAAGGTTTACTTTGATCGTATTTCGATCAACTCAATCAGAGTGTAATATAAGTTGAGTTAAAGTTAAATGAGAGGCTCAATAAAGAAAATATACCTGCGCCATATACATGCATACATATACATGTATATATACCAATGACGTACGCGCCTATCCACAGAGTAAACATATGCAGCTCGCCTCTTCATGTATTGCAATATGCAAGAGAACGAACAGTGCAATGTTAGAGTGAGATAGCTAGCTGTATTATTTGCAAGTGAAGCGGCATTCACATTCAATGTGCATAAATTAAGAGAGGAGGGAGCAGTTTAGTATCCGTTATAAAGAGCAGGTAGCAAGAAGTAGTGAGCTCAATGGAAGAGTGTCTTGCTAACGATTAAGTATGTAAGTGTTTGTGCGCTTATATCGTTCACATGCGTGTCAATATTTCTAACTAACCAAAATAAAAATGTTTTTCATTTCAAAATATCGTCTCTTAATACGCCTAGTGAGAAAGAGTAAAAGAAACTTATGTAATTATATAATAAACTATTTTAAGGAGTCAAGTTTTTGTTCGATTACTGCATTGACAGTCATACAATGTAATGATGTCATGTAATGCAGCATGCAGTGCACCCTGTATATACTTGCTTTATCCCAAATACATTTGCGTATTCTCTTTTATGTTTTAACTGTAAGCCAGGCACTCTCGCTCACTCTCTGACTTGTAAAGAGTGGTCATGATAATATGTTAAAGGGAGAGTGCTGTATACATAACTGAGCGCCGTCCGCTTAACTAATTGACAGCCCTATTAATATTAAGTGCGAATTGTAATTATGTGAATTATCAAATTGAAATTTGATTCAATTAATGCTTTGATATTGAAAATGAAATCTTTGAGTTTTGTAAATTGGATTATGCGACAGATATGAGAGCTGTTATAATTTTAATTGATTGAAATGAAATGAATAATATTTAATTACTTTTTAAAATCCAGAAAATTAAATATGGAATGTGAGAAATGAATGAATAAAGGTAAATTCTTTGATGAATTATAAAAAAATATTTTAAAATGTATTTATTGTGTCTGCTTTTCTATCAGTCTCTATTTCACTTAATGTCCTATAACAGCAATGATAATCAAACCAAATCCCTTATCGATAGTCAAGTTAACAATCTGTTGCCGCTCTTTCTCTCTCTCTCTGTCTCTCTCTCTTTCTCATAGTTAATTATCCGCAAATGTATTGCAATTTTCTCAATTACTAAAACGTTTGCTGTAGCTTCCCCAAAATTGGCAACTCATTTTTAGCGAAAATGAAAACAAAACACAGCACTGAGGCGTACCATGGCGTGGATTCGTGTTGGCCAACGCAGTTGTCTGCCCCTTGACGCCTTCATAAATTAAAGTGGCCAACATGCCGCAATGATGCCGCAGCGTGGGGCGCCACAAATCGCACGCAACGCGTTGGCAATTTGCATGAGATGCCATTTTTCAGAGGGCGTTGCATAAATTTTTGTTGTTTTTGCTTCGCTTCTGTTTTTTTTCCTTTGCTGCTGCTGCTCCTGCTGCAACTTGCGCGCGCTCAAAATGTATGCAATGGAATCCATTAAAGAGCCACATTATGCGCACATTTTGATGTCGAAATGCCGTTGATGCCGACATCAAAAATGTTCACTCACTCTCCTCAGTTTCCATCCAATCTCTTCCCTTTCCACGCTCCTGCTTCTGCAGTTCTCAGCTGATTGCCATTAAAAGTTGCGAAGCGTAAAATCAGTTTTCGACTTATAACTTACAAATTTAACTTTCATTTTTACCATTTTAATCAGTTACGGAAAGGAGCAGAGAAAGATACAGAAGAAGAAGACGAAGCAGAGGAGCACCAGCAGCAATCAGTTACAAAATATTGCCCTGAGTACTTATTGATTATAATTAAACGTCGAACATTTTGTTCGAAGCGAAGTTTGTGCTTTAGTATATACCTTAGATATATTTCAAATGGGGCATATACATTTTTGTAAGTGTTGCGTGAGAGTACATTTATTTATGTAAATATATATATATATTTTTTTAATTATTAATAATAATGGTACATATTTATTTAATTTAATATTTAATGGTATATTATTTTATTTATTAATTTAATGGTATTAATTTTAACTAATTATTAATATATTCTGTTTTTTTTTTTTTTTTTTTTTTTTTATTATATATATTATTATTATATATATTATTCTTTAATATTTCTTTATTTTTCTAATAATTTAAAGTTAGATTTGAGCTCAGTGAAAGTGCTTGAAGCGTATAGGCGACAACACTTTAACGCTCTATCGATAAATAATTCATTTAATCTGTGCTAATTTAATTTTTTGCTCTCTCTATATAATATATAATTTAATCATAATATATATGTCACATATTTTTAAAATAAATATATTATTTTATAATTAAGATTGAGCAAAGTATTATATTTATTTTTTATTTAGTTTTATTAATATTATTATTATTATTATTATTATTATTATTATTGGTTTTTTTGTATCATTTAATCTGTGCTAATTTAATATTTTGCTATCTCTCTTTTACTATCTTATATAATATATAATTTAACCATAATAAATAAACATATGTCATATTTATAAAATAATTAAGATTGAGCAGTGTATCATATTTATTTTGTATTTATTTATTTATTGATTTATTTATTTATTTATTGATTTATTTATTTATTTATTTATTTATTTATTTATTTATTATTATTATTATTATTAGTTTTTTTTTTTTATCAAATTGTTTTTTTTTTTTTTTAAACTAATATATCCTTCATACATACATTTTCTGTTCTAAGACAAACAACTTGAGCCAAGTGACAAGTAGCTTAAGAGCTGTCTCAACTGCTACTTTGCTCATTTATTTACAGAGGATTAATAAATGCCAGCAAAACATAAAAAGTTGAACAATTTTTTAGAAAATCCCAATTAAATTTGTTCACATTTTAATATTATTTTAAATTTTAAATTTTATTTCATTTATATTTTATTTTATATTATATTTTATTTATATTTTTAATTTAGGTAATATTGATTTAATGTAAAGAAAAGCTTTAAAATATAAATTGTACCGAACAAGACCCTAAATCCACATGAGGAATGTTAGGGCTGAGCAGAATTTGTAAGAATTGCAGAAATGTTTTATTAAACATCACGAACTGCAATCGGATGCCGTGACAATCTTGAACTACATATATTTTATACATATATATGTACATAAATTGTATATATTTTTCGTCACAGACATTTGTCGGAAATCCTTCAGTTAACCGCAATCCTTTGGCAGTTGTCAGTGGTTCGCGTGCGATTTCTTTGGCATCGCGGGGCGCTCTCCAAGTTTATTGAAATTTTATGCACTGCTTGCATTTTATATTTAGAATGGGGCGTGGCACATGCGGCATTTGCCGAAACGCGATAAAGTTTGTCTTCGCAAGCAAAGCCACAAGTTTAGTGTTTTTTTTTTCGCTCTCGATTTTGTTGTTGTTGTTGCCAGCTTGTGGCAGGAATTAGAAAACTTTTGCAACATGTTGATGGAATTTTTGTTGAGCTTGCGACATTTGGCTAGTATAAAAATTTAATAAGTGCAAAAGCTGTAAATATTTTTTTCCAGTCGGAAATAATTGAAGTTAGAACTAATCGAATGCGAAGAGTATCTATTGCTAAATGTATAGCTAGGTCTATTGCAATTTCATTTACAATTTATCATGCTTAAGTTTCATGCAATCATTCATCAGTAATTATGATAATTATATATATTTATATATTTTAAATTTGTCTTTTCCATATTTGCTACAGAAGAATTTGTTATAGTCTGAACTCATTGGAAATGAAGTTATGAATCTCTGACACAGTTCAGGATCTATTGGAGTTGGATACTTCTAGCTAGAGCTAGAGCTATAGAGCTCTAATTGCCTCTTTAATGTTTAAGATATATTTTAATGACTTAGCTAAAATGTTTCTATTCAATCTTTCAGCTCAATATCTTTAAAGTTCAATCAACTTTCCTCAAAACATGTCATATATAATATTATGCTCTTCTATATATACACTTTAGCAACCCTTCGGCAGCTGCGTGTTTTACGCTGCCCGTGTGGGAGGTGTTTGTTGCATGTTTGTTAAATGAGTGTCATTCAATATGACAGCTGCTGTCAAATATGAGCAGCAAACAAAATTAAATGCCATGAATATATAGCCATTCAAGAGTTCCACTCTCAAGTCTATTGATATTTATTTGTACATATCGTCAACTGTCTGCAGTTAGTTAAGCTGCAGCTGCTGCTTAAGCTGCAAGTGTCATTTATAGTTATGGTCAAACAGCTTTCAGCTAATTGTGTGCGGAAAGTCCTTGAGCTGGAAGCAAAGTAGAGCGAAGGCGGGTAGACGGAGAGCGGTGGGTGGAGGGGTGTAGAGACCTATCATGGTCATTGCTAATCGGCACTGTCGTTCTGCTACATCCTTCGAGATGTCCAATGTCTTCTGCTTCTTCTTCTTCTTGTTCTTCCTCTCCCGCGCTCATTGCTGTTTATTTTTGTTTTCTGCTGGAGCGGATTAAACGTGCACGCGTATCCTCTTTGTGGCCTGGACAGATGTCAAGAGCGCGAAAACTTTTTAAATTTCAACAATCGACTGAGCATGAAATTCTCTTTTGTATTACATAATAATTTCTTAATTTGTGCAAAATGTCTAAATAAGGACAAATTATGAGCTAAAGAAAATAACAACAATAACAATGCGGGGTATGAAGAGAAGTCAACAAAAGTCATTTCGGTTGAATTACGGAATACAAAAGTTGACCTTAAAGTGAATTGAGCTGAAGATGAAAGAGTTGAATTTGAAACAATTTTGTTTTTGCTTAAATTTAAATTTAAATTATTAAATATAATAAAATATAATAAAATTATTAATAATAATTTTAAAATTAATTTTAATTTCTAAGTAATTGTAAATTTATTTACTGATTTTTTAAAAACAATTTCTTAAGCTGTTATCTTATGTAAGCTCTGGACTGCCATATTTTGATAAGAGATATAAAAATGATAGCTAAAATTTGTTTTAAATGGTTTTTGAAGAGTAAAGCTCTAAGACAGTCGTGACGTTTGTCTTGTTTAAGAGTCGTTTCAAGAACTTTTTCATTAGGGTATTTGAAGGGTTTTGTTTTTATATATTAAATATGAAATTTAATGAGGAAGTATTATATATATACAAAAAAAAAATAAATAAATAAATAAATAAATAAATAAATAAATAAATAAATAAATAAATAAATAAATAAATAAATAAATAAATTAATAAATAGATAAATAAATAAATAAATAAATAAATAAATAGAAAATAAAAAATAAAAATAAATAAAATTATTATATATTTATAAAAATAAACAATAAATAAATAAATTAAAAAATAAAAATAAATAAAAACATAAAAATAAATAAAATAAAAGCAATTTTATAAGCTATAAAAGATTTATAAGCTGAACTGACATTGATTCATTTTGCAAATACATAACCTTATGGCATATTTTCTCTAACTAAATTTAAATTAAATAAATTTTAATTCATTTCACTTAAATGTTAAGCATCAAAATAGCTTTCTTTAAGCATTTGTATTGGGTATTGATCGTTACATTCTTACTTAAAGCAAACTGCCTATAAATTTTATTTGGCTAATAATAAATTATATTTGACAAGAATCAAATAGATTGAATATTGACCTTAAGGCTTAAATTCTAAAACAGTTCCTGAGCGATTTGCATCTTATCCCTGTTTCTGTGGCCTAGATATATGAAATATTTATAATATATATATTTATACGCTCAGCATAACTCCAAGTCGCGCTATTAGGCTCAAATTTGAATATTTTACATATTGCGGCCTTTGGGCTGTATTTTGATTACAAATTCCGTGGCTCAACTCAACGCAAGTATATGTTGTATTAGCAGTAAATTTTACGACAGAGCTGCGCTCATCTCTTCAGACGCTTATTGTGAGAGCTTATCCAATTGTCAGCATTGCCTTGCTGCCTGCCTTAGTATGCATTGGGCTTAGTGAAAGCCATCAAAATGATGGCCATCAATGCATATTTCCGTTGCCTATAAAATATATGCGTGTTGCCGCCTTAAGCTATGTCATAGCCAATTTTATTGATTGAGCAGCCAAGAGCTCAACTTGGCAAATACAAGAAAAGAACGAAAACAAAATGCATCTAATTACAGTGCCTGCTAATTGTCTACAGCGACTATTTCAGTTCATTTAGCACTCGAGTTGCCTCTTTAGAATTTCAACTCTGGCCAAGTTTGACAAATTGGCCTGCCCTACATAATGATGGGCCCAAATTGAGCGTCTCCCGGAGGCATGCAACACATAAATCACATTTCGGCTCTTGTTGCAAAAGTACTTAATGACAGTTTGCTGCCGGGTAGCAGCGTGCTAGACAGGACAAATTTTGGCCAGAGCTCTGCCCAAATTGCAGTCAAGCACACAAAAGCACTCGCTCACATTCAGCTTGATTTCTGTATATTTACGAGCAGTCAAGCAATGCATTGATGAAGGAAAAAGCAGAAAACGTTTATTAGGCCATGTTTATTGGGCCAAGCGGGCCAAAAAGTGCTCAGCTTAAAGCATTTGATTATTGGGTACAGAATGTGTGTGTGCGTGTGTGTGTGTGAGTATGTCTGCCTGTGTATGTGTGCGTGTGTGCATGGGAAAGTGGATGAATAGAGTTCAAGTTAAGCAGAGACGCTCAAGAGGCAATTACTCTGTAGACTGGTGTTTACATTGCTGTTGGTTCGTGAAAATTGAAATATGATAAAAATCGATAATCAATTTAATTTATTTAAATTTAATTATATATACATATAGATAAATAAATTAATTAAAATTAATTAAAATACTAATTAATTCAAATATATGAATAAACTTTTATTTCAAGTATTTTCTCTCTAGGCGAAAGAGAAAACATTCTTTTTTTTTAATTTATTTAAATTTGTTTTTATTTCTTTTTAAGTTTAACTAAGTTTTGTTTTATTTTATTTTTATTTTTTATTATTTCTTTTTTTTAAATTTATTTAAATTTGTTTTTATTTCTTTTTAAGTTTAACTAAGTTTTGTTTTATTTTATTTTTATTTTTTATTATTTTATTTTTATTTTTATTTTTATTTTTATTTTTTAGAATCTATCACTTCTTTAGCTGAGTTCCATTGCAATTAAATAGCTTTGTCCTTTTTTGTGAATATTCGGCAGTTATTGCTATAATTCATATGTCAAGTTGTCAAATGGAACTTTATGAAGTTTTTGCAATTTTTGCCAGAATATCAAAGAAGTTTTATTTGCACACGACTTGATTCAGTTGCAGAGATTTCCTGTTACCTGCGATACGAATTTTGTCATTACGCACAATTGATTCGCTTACAATGCGCATCCGCAAAAGTGAAAAACGGATTTACTATTGTTCAGGCAGTTATACCCATTGCGAATGGATAGAAATGGGTATATGCTAGAGCTAAGGAAAATTGCAGAAAGAAAATTAATTTGATTATTGAAATTCCATTCCCGTTAAGATCTTAATTTATATTATGCTATCTATTATATTCTATATATTGTATAAATTTATTTTAAATGATTAAATTCTCAATGTTATTATTTATATTATATTTTTTATAAAATTTTAATTTTCAATCATTTTTTAATTATTTTCTACATTTTTCAAAGCTTTTATCGCTAAGACTTTGCATTCAAGCCAAGTTTACTTATTTTCCAGCACATCTTCTAGTCTATCATGCTCAAATTTATAATTTTTTTCTTGTGTTTACATAATTGCAACTGTGGCACCCGTTGCAGCAGTTGCAGCTTCATTTCAATTGCAACTGTAAACCCGTAGAGCTCCCCATGATTAGTGTGTGGCTGAGTTTTTCACTCTGAATGGTCAATTGGCTGACTGAGGATGGCGCTGCAAAGCCGAATGTGAAACGTTTGCAGTCATAAACCAGAAAATTTCATTTCGCCTCTGCACAGAAAAGAGATTTTGCTGTCAGTGTTGGATAACAGCAGAAAAAAAAACACGTAAGAGTGGTTGGAATTCGAATGTTGAACTAGGATATACCCTGTAGCTGGGGTGTAGAGTTGTTATGCTAACAATTGTAAATATATTAAGCAAAGCGAAGTTCGTATTGATTGGTAATTAAGTTTCGTTCAAGATGGCCTTATCAAAATTTCAGAGATCTTCTGTGTATATTTTGATGATGTGTATATTTAATATACATTTTTGGCTAGTTTAAGCGGAAATGGACAATGCAAATTTCTAGTTTAATAAAGGCCTTAAGCCATCTCCCTAGTTAAAGTAAATTTAAGAATGCGTTATAGAGTCAATGATAAAAGTTGAATTAAATTGATATCCAATAAAAAAGAAAATAAATAAATAAAAAATTCTATTCAACCAGAATCTGTGTATTCAGCAAATGGATAAATAATATATTTGTTGGCAGATGGTTAAGCGGACAGACGAATATAGCTAAATGGACTCAGTTAGTCCGTCATTCTAATAAAAAATATATACATTTATAAGCTATGTCATTCTGCCTTTTATATATATTAAAAAAAATTGATCATGAGTTTCAGTTTCAATGGTGTTATGATATTTTAAATATTATTACCTAAATATAGATTTATATGCATATAAACAGCAAAGCTAAGGTACTATTCATGCTTTTCGTGCTCCATAAAAAATATGGTACTTAAAGTTTATGACAATTATGTAGTTTATGACCATTTTTTTGTTTTTAGTAAATAAGAGATAAAAACATATTTTCAGTAACAAATTGAGCTAAACCTTGAGCATTTTTTGGGATTGGCTATTCTTTTATGCTTTTTAACTTTTATCAAATAGCAATTTTCAGGCGAATTTTGGCTCTGTCATAGATAAGCAGAAATAGAGATAATTTACAATTATGTCAAGGTATTGCTTAGCCGAAAGAGAAAAACGTACAAAAATGCGCTGCGCGTAGTATTTCGTATTCAATTCTGATTCGTAGAGTTTCGCGCAAAGATGAAAAGTTTTTTGTATGTGGTAAGTGCTGAGCGTATACATAATATTAGACAGAAGAGTAAAAACGTGAAACTCGTCTATAGCTAACAGTTTTGGCTGTTTTCGGCTGGCAATTGCAACTGGCCAATGGCAGCTGTAATTTGTGCCAGCCCAGCAATGATGTCGCCTGCATCAATCAGACTGCATATCAAATGTGCTTTGGTCAGGAAACGCCGAGCCAGAATCAAATCTTCAATTGCCCCGAAGGTCTGGTCTGCACGGATAAGCCACAAGTCTGTTTTCAACGCTCCGAAACGCCCGCCAGTTGCGGCGACACTGACAGCTGCGGCCAGTGCAATGCGAACAATGTTTTTGCCTGCACCTCACGTACGACGTTCGCCTTTTGTTTTGGCGCCACCACGCCCACCACTGTGACTGGCACCTGCCCCGCCGGACGCTTCTGTGATGCATCCAGTGCCAACATTTGTGTCGCAAAAGCAACACCCGAGTCGATAATCTGCCATTTGGATTAAATAAAGCGATTTTCATCTGAGTGCAGTTTTCTTCAATTATTCAGTAAGCGCTCAAAAAAATGTCCTTTCAATTGAAAGCAAATATACAGTTAGAATCATTGTCTATATACGTATATTGGCTTTGAGAATATTTCTTTACCTTGATAACCATTTAGAGAATTATGTGCTTTGCGTCTGTTTTGGATACAGTGATTGCTAGGGAGATGACTAATTGGGAAAGATTTATAGCTAGAACAGAAATGATATAGCATCTCCATTGGTGCATGATCAATCCGAAAAAAGTAAATATTTTAAAACAATTAATTTTAACTGCCTGTGGATTATGAATGATTGTAATTATATACGTTAAATTACATGAAATGATTTTAGAATTATTTTTTATTGATTCTATGAAATAATAGTTTTGAAAAATAAATTTATATATTCCTAATTTTATATATAATGAAATAATGAAATAATAATTTTGATAAATAAATTTATATATTCCTAATTTTATATATAATGAAATAATGAAATAATAATTTTGAAAAATAAATTTATATATTCCTAATTTTATATATAATGAAATAATAATTTTGAAAAATAAATTTATATATTCCTAATTTTATATATAATGAAATAATAATTTTGAAAAATAATTTTATATATTCCTAATTTTATATATAATATTATAAAGATTTAAAGCATACAAATTATTTATTTTCCAAAAACAAATCATAAGCTTAAACGCATTTAATTTTAAATAAATAAATATTATTTTATAAATATTCTCACGTAACTACTCAAACAATACTCTAAACAATTTTAGCAATAATGCTTAGCATATTTGTGGAAAAAATGTAAAAAACTCATTTTGAAGATGAAATATGCATAAAGTTAGCTAAATAAAACCGCGACGAGTTATATTTTAATATGTAAATATGCATTGGGATTTTTTTAAATTCCTTTTTATTTTTGCACATATTTTTGCGTAAATATTTACAAACGAAAATTGCGCGAATACAGAGTAGGATGTGTGCTTAATTAATAAGCCAGCGCGTGGGCAAAAAAAATAATTGGCTTGAAAATTTTGCATGAAAAAAACATGTAAAAAGGTTGCAAGTATTTTATATATCGAGTTAAACATAATAATTATTAACATGTGAGAAAAAAAAATGATTTTAAAATAATATTTTTCTTATTTCGAATTTGAAAATATTATTTCGTTGAATTTCAATTTACTTTATGAAAAAAGTTGGCATATTTTAGCATATTAGAAATTTTGCTATATTTATATATTTTTTTAACATTTTTGTTTTGTGATTCAACTGTCGTTGCGTGTTATCTTGCTCATTCCATAAATTGTCAACTGCCACAATATTTATCTACAATTTGCACTTGTTGCTTTTGCTTTCGCTTTATTCATCATTTTGATATTTAGGTTGACATTTGCTTGGCCATATATACTAGTTCGCCTTCACTCATACAATATTTACTTTTGGTCTATTACAGATGTGTGCTTGATACAAATGTTGATTCACGAGCACTTTAATTACTTGATGGCTATTTTCGCTGTCACAGTTGAGTGACTGTATGTGTGTGTGTGTGTGTGTGTTTGTATGTGTATTTGTATGCTCATGTTTGTCTCTCTTCATTAATTAGAGTTTGCTTGCAAAGCTGCGCAAAATTTGTCAATGAAATATTTTGCAATATATTTTTTCTTTTTCTATATAAAACATAAGTTTTTACTTTATTTGAAAATGTTTAAATATAGAAACTCATTTTCTTTACCTTTGGCACTGTAACAGAGTAATGGAAAAGTAGCTATAAATTGAAATTATTAATGGAAAGAGTTGAAAATCGAAGCAATGAGGCTAAGAGAGTCATGCTTCAATTGTATACATTTTTTGTAACAATTTTTGTACTCAGCTTCTCGACTTGCAATTTCTATAGTTTTATGTTCAATTCGAAATAAAAAAAAAAAAATAAAAAAAAATAATAAATAAATAAATAAATAAATAAATAAATAAATAAATAAATAAATAAATAAATAAATAAATAAATAAATAAATAAATAAATAAATAAATAAATAAATAAATAAAAACAATAGACTCTTTTTCTCTTTTTGGGAACATATCTAAAAAAGCAAATCAAAGTTATAAATAAATCTAAGAATTACATTAACTTTAATTATTTATGTATATCTCCGCCAGTCGCAGCTTCTTCTAATTCTTTTTCAGCTCTTTCAATAAAATATTTGTTAATTTAAATAATAATTTTTTGTGCCTTTTAAGTTATATAAATCTAGTTTAACTATTAGTTCTTTTTACTCTACCTTGCTTGAATTATTTTTAGGCTATTTAATTTATTTATTTTACTATTTAAATAATTGCATCTATTCTCACTATCTCATGTTCACTTATTTTCTTAATTATTTTATTTATGCATTTTCTCGGATTCCATTCCTGTTAAAATTTCCATGGAAAATAAAGTTTAATAAGTTTTAATAAACTTAAACTTTGCTATGCAACTAGTTGCATTTTCTTCAATTATCTGCTCCAACTATCTCTTCCTATTAATTCCTTCAACTGCCTCCTCTGCTTAGCGCCCTTTCAAATGTCTGTTTTTCAACTTTTTCATCTGCTATAAATCTACTCTCAACTTTTGCTTGAGCATATCTCTAAGTCATTTGCACTCAACTCGAACCATACATAATTTCATTAAATTGCACTCGTTGTTTTCTCAAACGTAATTGAATAGCTCATACAAGCAAGCGCAGCATAAGATATATGGCAGAGAGATAGCAATAAAAAAAAGCAGCGTAGAATTTCAAAGTTTTTCCTCTTGCAGCAAATGAAAACAAAGTCAAAATAGTTTTTACCGATACTTGGTTGAGACGTGCCAAGCACCTATGTAACGTATGTTTAAGTAAAAAAAAATAAATAAAATTATTTACTTTAAGCCATTGCAATTGTTGGCAATTAAGTCTGACACCAGCTTTAAGTTTGAGTGTTTTCTTTTTCTTTTGCTGTTTGCCGTTTGCTAAACTTAAGTTTAAAATTTTACGAGTCTTTGCAGGTTTTTTTTTTATATAAATTCATTTTCTTCATTTTTTTCTCTCTTGTTGGCTGATGTGGGCGTCGCAGCGTGTCTGTGTGCGCTCCACTTGTGTCTGTGTGCGCGAGTTTCCGCTTCCGGCCGACATCGTTGTGGCTCGGCTATATGTCGGCTTGCTGGCAACTCACACAAGTTCAAGCATGCATACGGACACAAATAAGCGCACACTCTAATACACACTCACACACTTGCACACACACACACACACACCCACATGCATAAGCTGTGTTGAGTTGTTTTGCCTTTTTGGGTTTTATTGCCTTCGCAAAGCGTTGCAGCATTTGGTCAGGCATTTGGTATGAGCCGCATAGGAGTTTTGATGTGTACATATGTAAGATATGTGTAAAAGGGGTTTTTGGGTATATGCACATGTATGTGTTAATAGGGTATGATGTTTGTGTTAGAGCGTATGTAACAGGCACTAGTATATAAGTTTACGTAGTAGATGTGAAGTACATATGAATATCTTCGATTTAGCTGTGGCTGTTTAGATTGAGCTATATATATATTAAATATATTTAGAGCGCAAGTTTTTTTTTATAGAATTTATATATATTTTTAAAAAATATTTTTTTATTTATTATCACTTATATAGTTATTCTATTTTTTTTATTGCTGATTCCAATTTTTTATTTTGCTTTATTTCTTTAAGATTATAATTCCTATTTTTTTAATAATTTTTAAATTGCATTTTTATCTATTTTATATATTTTTCTTATTTATTATCATTTATATTTATTAATTTGCCAGTTAAAAAGAGAGTTTTTTTTTTATTTCTATTGGATTTTAAATATTATTTCTTTATGTATTATATTATTAGTTTAATTTGATTATTATTATTTCTCTCTGTTTATTTATATTTTATATTATTAATTAATTATAAGCAGATTCTCTTTAATCTGAAACATATTTTTATTAAAAATATATTTTCTTTTTTTTCATTATTTAATAATTATTTTTTCATTGAAACATATTTTTATTAAAAATATATTTTCTTTTTTTTTCATTATTTAATAATTATTTTTTCATTAGGATATATTTATTTTTTTAATATTTTATTTTGTTGAACTTGAACAATATTGAAACTTTTTCTGCCCCAAAACTTTAATTTCATTCACTTTTTATTACCCTCAACTTAACTTTCAGTTGACTTAGACCTTAATCAAACCTTTTATGCTAATACTCACTTTGTGCACCAGCCTCACTCGCATTGTTGTCACTTTTATTAGCGGTTTTGACTGCTTTTATGTGGACGCAAATGAATTATTAAAATTACAAATGAAGCATTTGATTTCAAAGTAATTTCTGCTCTTTGAGTGTCTGGTGGAAATTTATTTCATGTTTTATTTTTGCTGATTTTATACTTTTGTTTCGACTTTGCATGTACATTTTTATGTGTATGCAGTGATTTGGGCAAAGCTTGTGAGGAATTGTATTCGATATATTTATACTCGTATTGATGAAGAGAATTGACGGTGCAGTGATTGGGTGAAAATATATATAACATGGAGCAGGAATGTTGTTTTCTTAAAAAATATGATTCAGCAAGTCCAAAGAAATGCAAAGTCATTCGTTTAGTGATTTCATATAGTAAAGCCAGCTATGCAACAGGATCAGAGTATTCCATAGTCGGCCACATCCGCTTAGAGCAGTCCTACTTTGTGTTCGCTGCTTTTATTGCACTTCTGCATTATCCTTTCCACGTCATTTAAGCGCCTTACGCTTACAAGCCGAAATGCTTTCAAAAGAATCTTCTTGCATGTAAATATTCAATTATATATGTCAATTGGAATGTACATACCAAAAATTGTCTAAAGTGCATTAAGCTTGTCCATTGCACGTTATCAAATATATTCAATTCGATTCGTTTTCGTCTAATCCCCAGGAGCCCAGTCAGTTCTTCTACAGTCGGATCAGACCTCCTTTAACCGCACATTTCAAATTTCCAGAATTTCCAAGAAACCATTTAAAATGAACTTCATTCAGTCAATTAGACTTTGTCAATCAATTGAATTGTTTTCGATTTTAATTTTGTTTTATCTTTGCGCTTAGCAATATATCCTGGAGCTTAAGATACACTAAAGCTACTGACTCAAATCTCAGCATTAAAACTCATGTCTTAGCATCAAAATGCTTCTGAATCTCAAGCTCAACCTTTGGCTCAAGCTTGAGCTCAGACTCAGCTGTTTCCTCTGCTGCTACTGCAGACTATGCCATTGGCTCTAGATTGAGCTCAGACTCAGCTGTTTCCTCTGCTGCCGCTGCAGATTATGCTATTGGCTCTGGCTTGAGGTCAGACTCAGTTATTTCCTCTGCTGCCACTGCAGACTATGCCATTGGCTCTGGCTTGAGCTCAGACTCACCATTTACCTCTGCTTCAGCCTCTGCCCTGCTTCTAGCTTGAGCTCAGACTCAGCTGTTTCCTCTGCTGCCGCTGCAGACTACGCTATTGGCTCTGGCTTGAGCTCAGACTCAGCTGTTTCCTCTGCTGCCGCTGCAGATTATGCTATTGGCTCTGGCTTGAGCTCAGACTCAGCTGTTTCCTCTGCTGCCGCTGCAGACTACGCTATTGGCTCTGGCTTGAGCTCAGACTCACCATTTACCTCTGCTTCAGCCTCTGCCCTGCATCTAGATTGAGCTCAGACTCAGCTGTTTCTTCTGCTGCCGCTACAGACTATGCCATTGGCTCTGGCTTGAGCTCAGACTCAGCTCTTTCCTCTGCTGCTACTGCAGACTATGCCATTGGCTCTGGCTTGAGCTCAGACTCAGCTATTTCCTCTGCTGCCGCTGCAGACTATGCCATTGGCTCTGGCTTGAGCTCAGACTCAGCTCTTTCCTCTGCTGCTACTGCAGACTATGCCATTGGCTCTGGCTTGAGCTCAGACTCAGCTGTTTCTTCTGCTGCCGCTGTAGTCTATGCCATTGGCTCTGGCTTGAGCTCAGACTCAGCTGTTTCCTCTGCTGCCGCTGTAGAATCTGCCATTGGCTATGGCTTGAGCTCAGACTCAGCTGTTTCCTCTGCTGCCGCTGCAGATTATGCTATTGGCTCTAGCTTGAGCTCAAACTCAGTTCTTTCCTCTGCTGCTTCTGCAGAATCTGCCATTGGCCATGGCTTGAGCTCAGACTCAGCTGTTTCCTCTGCTGCTTCTGCAGAATCTGCCATTGGCCATGGCTTGAGCTCAGACTCAGCTGTTTCCTCTGCTGCCGCTGTAGAATCTGCCATTGGCTATGGCTTGAGCTCAGACTCAGCTGTTTCCTCTGCTGCCGCTGTAGAATCTGCCATTGGCTATGGCTTGAGCTCAGACTCAGCTGCTTGCTCTGCTGCCGCTGTAGAATCTGCCATTGGCTCTGGCTTGAGCTCAGACTCAGCTGTTTCCTCTGCTGCCGCTGTAGAATCTGCCATTGGCTATGGCTTGAGCTCAGACTCAGCTGTTTCCTCTGCTGCCGCTGTAGAATCTGCCATTGGCTATGGCTTGAGCTCAGACTCAGCTGTTTCCTCTGCTGCCGCTGCAGATTATGCCATTGGCTCTAGCTTGAGCTCAAACTCAGTTCTTTCCTCTGCTGCCGCTGCAGACTATGCCATTGGCTCTGGCTAGAGCTCAGACTCAGCATTTACCTCTGCTTCAGCCTCTGTCCTGCTTCTAGCTTGAGCTCAGACTCAGCTATTTCCTCTGCTGCTACTGCGGAATCTGCCATTGGCTCTGGCTTGAGCTCAGATTCAGCTGTTTCCTCTGCTGCCGCTGCAGACTATGCCATTGGCTCTAGCTTGAGCTCAAACTCAGCTGTTTCCTCTGCTGCCGCTGCAGACTATGCCATTGGCTCTAGCTTGAGCTCAGACTCACTATTTACCTCTTCTTCAGCCTCTGCCCTGCTTCTAGCTTGAGCTCAGACTCAGCTGTTTCCTCTGCTGCCGCTGCAGACTATGCCATTGGCTCTGCCTTGAGTTCAGATTCAGCTGTTTCTTCTGCTGCTACTGCAGAATCTGCCATTGGCTCTAGCTTGAGCTCAGACTCACTATTTACCTCTGCTTCAGCCTCTGCCCTGCTTCTAGCTTGAGCTCAGACTCAGCTGTTTCCTCTGCTGCCGCTGCAGACTATGCCATTGGCTCTAGCTTGAGCTCAGACTCACCATTTACCTTTGCTTCAGCCTCTGCCCTGCTTCTAGCTTGAGCTCAGACTCAGCTGTTTCCTCTGCTGCCGCTGCAGACTATGCCATTGGCTCTAGCTTGAGCTCAGACTCACCATTTACCTTTGCTTCAGCCTCTGCCCTGCTTCTAGCTTGAGCTCAGACTCAGCTATTTCCTCTGCTGCTACTGCGGATTCTGCCATTGGCTCTGGCTTGAGCTCAGACTCAGCTGCTAGCTCTGCTGCTGCTGCAGAATCTGCCATTGGCTCCGGCTTGAGCTCAGACTCACCATTTACCTCTGATTCATCCTCTGCCCTGCTTCTAGCTTGAGCTCAGACTCAGCTGTTTCCTCTGCTGCCGCTGCAGACTATGCCATTGGCTCTAGCTTGAGCTCAGACTCACCATTTACCTTTGCTGCCGCTGCAGACTATGCCATTGGCTCTAGCTTGAGCTCAGACTCACCATTTACCTTTGCTTCAGCCTCTGCCCTGCTTCTAGCTTGAGCTCAGACTCAGCTATTTCCTCTGCTGCTACTGCGGAATCTGCCATTGGCTCTGGCTTGAGCTCAGACTCAGCTGCTAGCTCTGCTGCTGCTGCAGAATCTGCCATTGGCTCCGGCTTGAGCTCAGACTCACCATTTACCTTTGCTTCAGCCTCTGCCCTGCTTCTAGCTTGAGCTCAGACTCAGCTGTTTCCTCTGCTGCCGCTGCAGACTATGCCATTGGCTCTAGCTTGAGCTCAGACTCACCATTTACCTTTGCTTCAGCCTCTGCCCTGCTTCTAGCTTGAGCTCAGACTCAGCTATTTCCTCTGCTGCTACTGCGGAATCTGCCATTGGCTCTGGCTTGAGCTCAGACTCAGCTGCTAGCTCTGCTGCTGCTGCAGAATCTGCCATTGGCTCCGGCTTGAGCTCAGACTCACCATTTACCTTTGCTTCAGCCTCTGCCCTGCTTCTAGCTTGAGCTCAGACTCAGCTATTTCCTCTGCTGCTACTGCGGAATCTGCCATTGGCTCTGCCTTGAGCTCAGATTCAGCTGTTTCTTCTGCTGCTACTGCAGAATCTGCCATTGGCTCTAGCTTGAGCTCAGACTCACTATTTACCTCTGCTTCAGCCTCTGCCCTGCTTCTAGCTTGAGCTCAGACTCAGCTGTTTCCTCTGCTGCCGCTGCAGACTATGCCATTGGCTCTAGCTTGAGCTCAGACTCACCATTTACCTTTGCTTCAGCCTCTGCCCTGCTTCTAGCTTGAGCTCAGACTTAGCTATTTCCTCTGCTGCTACTGCGGAATCTGCCATTGGCTCTGGCTTGAGCTCAGACTCAGCTGCTAGCTCTGCTGCTGCTGCAGAATCTGCCATTGGCTCCGGCTTGAGCTCAGACTCACCATTTACCTTTGCTTCAGCCTCTGCCCTGCTTCTAGCTTGAGCTCAGACTCAGCTGTTTCCTCTGCTGCCGCTGCAGACTATGCCATTGGCTCTAGCTTGAGCTCAGACTCACCATTTACCTTTGCTTCAGCCTCTGCCCTGCTTCTAGCTTGAGCTCAGACTCAGCTGTTTCCTCTGCTGCCGCTGCAGACTATGCCATTGGCTCTAGCTTGAGCTCAGACTCACCATTTACCTTTGCTTCAGCCTCTGCCCTGCTTCTAGCTTGAGCTCAGCTATTTCCTCTGCTGCTACTGCGGAATCTGCCATTGGCTCTGCCTTGAGCTCAGATTCAGCTGTTTCTTCTGCTGCTACTGCAGAATCTGCCATTGGCTCTAGCTTGAGCTCAGACTCACTATTTACCTCTGCTTCAGCCTCTGCCCTGCTTCTAGCTTAAGCTCAGACTCAGCTGTTTTCTCTGCTGCCGCTGCAGACTATGCCATTGGCTCTAGCTTGAGCTCAGACTCACCATTTACCTTTGCTTCAGCCTCTGCCCTGCTTCTAGCTTGAGCTCAGACTCAGCTATTTCCTCTGCTGCTACTGCGGAATCTGCCATTGGCTCTGGCTTGAGCTCAGACTCAGCTGCTAGCTCTGCTGCTGCTGCAGAATCTGCCATTGGCTCCGGCTTGAGCTCAGACTCACCATTTACCTTTGCTTCAGCCTCTGCCCTGCTTCTAGCTTGAGCTCAGACTCAGCTGTTTCCTCTGCTGCCGCTGCAGACTATGCCATTGGCTCTGGCTTGAGCTCAGACTCAGCTGCTAGCTCTGCTGCTGCTGCAGACTATGCCATTGGCTCTAGCTTGAGCTCAGACTCAGCTGTTTTCTCTGCTGCCGCTGCAGACTATGCCATTGGCTCTGGCTTGAGCTCAGACTCAGCTGCTAGCTCTGCTGCTGCTGCAGACTATGCCATTGGCTCTAGCTTGAGCTCAGACTCAGCTGTTTCCTCTGCTGCCGCTGCAGACTATGCCATTGGCTCTAGCTTGAGCTCAGACTCACCATTTACCTCTGCTGCCGCTGCAGACTATGCCATTGGCTCTGGCTTGAGCTCAGACTCAGCTGTTTCCTCTGCTGCCGCTGCAGACTATGCTATTGGCTCTGGCTTGAGCTCAGACTCACCATTTACCACTGCTGCCGCTGCAGACTATGCCATTGGCTCTAGCTTGAGCTCAGACTCACTATTTACCTCTGCTTCAGCCTCTGCCCTGCTTCTAGCTTGAGCTCAGACTCATCATTTACCTCTGCTGCCGCTGCAGACTATGCCATTGGCTCTGGCTTGAGCTCAGACTCAGCTGTTTCCTCTGCTGCCGCGGTAGAATCTGCCATTGGCTCTGGCTTGAGCTCAGACTCACCATTTAGCTTTGCTTCAGCCTCTGCCCTGCTTCTAGCTTGAGCTCAGACTCATCATTTACCTCTGCTGCCGCTGCAGACTATGCCATTGGCTCTGGCTTGAGCTCAGACTCAGCTGTTTCCTCTGCTGCCGCTGCAGACTATGCCATTGGCTCTGGCTTGAGCTCAGACTCAGCTGTTTCCTTTGCTGCCGCTGTAGAATCTGCCATTGGCTCTGGCTTGAGCTCAGACTCACTATTTACCTCTGCTTCAGCCTCTGCCCTGCTTCTAGCTTGAGCTCAGACTCATCATTTACCTCTGCTGCCGCTGCAGACTATGCTATTGGCTCTAGCTTGAGCTCAGACTCACTATTTACCTCTGCTTCAGCCTCTGCCCTGCTTCTAGCTTGAGCTCAGACTCATCATTTACCTCTGCTGCCGCTGCAGACTATGCCATTGGCTCTGGCTTGAGCTCAGACTCAGCTGTTTCCTCTGCTGCCGCTGCAGACTATGCCATTTGCCCTAGCTTGAGCTCAGACTCACTATTTACCTCTGCTTCAGCCTCTGCCCTGCTTCTAGCTTGAGCTCAGACTCATCATTTACCTCTGCTGCCGCTGCAGACTATGCCATTGGCTCTAGCTTGAGCTCAGACTCAGTTCTTTCCTCTGCTGCCGCTGCAGACTATGCCATTGGCTATGGCTTGAGCTCAGACTCAGTTCTTTCCTCTGCTGCTTTTGCAGAATCTGCCATTGGCTCTAGCTTGAGCTCAGACTCAGCTGTTTCCTCTGCTGCCGCTGTAGAATCTGCCATTGGCTCTGGCTTGAGCTCAGACTCAGCTGTTTCCTCTGCTGCCGTTGCAGACTATGCCATTGGCTCTAGCATGAGCTCAGACTCAGCATTTACCTCTGCTTCAGCCTCTGCCCTGCTTCTAGCTTGAGCTCAGACTCACCATTTACCTCTGCTGCCGCTGTAGTCTATGCCATTGGCTCTGGCTTGAGCTCAGACTCAGCTGTTTCCTCTGCTGCCGCTGCAGACTATGCCATTGGCTCTAGCTTGAGCTCAGACTCACCATTTACCTCTGCTTCAGCTTCTGCCCTGATTCTGGCTTGAGCTCAGACTCAGCTGTTTTCTCTGCTGCCGCTGCAGAATCTGCCATTGGCTCTGGCTTGAGCTCAGACTCAGCTCTTTCCGATATTACCTCTACTTCTCCCTTTTGTTTAGGCTCAGGCTTATGGTAATTAATTGTAGTACAAGAAACTTTAGTTGTTGTTATTGAACAAAATGTATTAATTGAATATATTTACACATCATTAAGTGAAACGTTTACCATGCATTTGTATTATAGAAAATATATTAATAAATTTATTTAAAAGGGACTCAAATTTTTGTTACATGTCAACTTGACCAACAAACTGCAGAAATTGTTTGGTCGTTTGTTGTGGTTGATAAATCAGCTAATTTGCCCCGCCTTACCACAGACCACGCCCTGACGCCACCACCAAGTAGTTGCTGTCTAACTTTATTATTCCCTCGGACTTCTTATGGCCAAATGAGCTTGGTTTCCCAGCCAACTATCCCAGCTAGCTGCTTGCTGTGAGTTTTATAACAAGCAGAGATAATATGAGCGAGTGTAATTTGCAGTTGCTTTCGCTTGTTGCATGTGGCACGTTGCAGCACGAACCTAATTAGGACTAGAAGCAGACTCGAACTGCCAGTCATGCAAATGAGTTTAAAGTTATGCAGAAAAAATGAAAACCGTGATGAATGCAGTTGCAGCTGTAGAATAGAAAATTTTAAAACAGTTGCAAGTGCAGTAAAATTTTTGGCTAGAATTTAAGGAATTTGGAAGTCGATATCTGCTCGAGAGTCAAGGACAAGAACAATAGCTGACCTTGAACCAAGGCTAGCGCGTTGATTATGGCTTAAATAATAAATGTAGAAATTACAAATTTGTGCGGTGTCATTCACAGCCACGGGCCGGCAGTTGCTAGACCAATTGCATTACGTATACGCCGCATGCATCAAATTCAAGTTATTCAATTGCAACACGCAATGTGGTAAATGAAATAATAATGAGATGAGATGAAAACACAGTTTAAGTACATTTGTATTTCATATATAAGTAAATAAGTCAATAAATTATTTATTTAATAATTAATCAAGGCGAAGATGTTGAGCCGACGACTAAGCGGCTAATTAAGAGATAAATTTTAGGCCAACAGACAAAATTAATGGCTTATGCCTAATGGTAAAAGTAATCGAAAGAAATCTTGCTTAATGCTTATGCGCTTTGAGAAACTGGCTTCACTTCAAGCAATAAAATCTTTAACAAGTGTTCTTTATGTCTGCTGAATTGCAATTTGGAATTGCGCGTCTGTTTGTTGAATGGTTTCCTTTTCTCAGAATGCATTGAAAATGGGTTTTCTTATGTAACAGCAGAAGGTGTTGGGATTGAGCACAGTGAAGGACTGTATATATAGTCTTGAACTGAATAGCTTTAGATAACTCTTGAACCGAGCTAGCTGTAAGCATCTATTTGCTTAGCTGATTCGTTTGGTTATTTTACGCGCACATAATTTTTAAAAATATATTTTCCTTATTTTTATGAATATAGATACAAAAATAATGGCAAGTTTCTGTACTCTCGTATGTTTTTAAAGCTAAAGTTACAATAATAGGTTGCAAAGAAGTCAAATAATATAAATCGAGAATTTAATAATAATAATAATAATAATAATAATAATAATAATAATAATAATAATAATAATAAATTAGATATTATTTTCGAACAGATAAGCGAATTATTAAGTTTATATATTAGATCATGTAAACTAAATATTTTCATTTTCATATAATAAAAAAATTCTTTTTCTTTTGATTATTATACAAAAAATAAATAAAAAAATGTTTTAATATATTTAAATATGTATATAATAAATTTTTTTTTTCTTTTGATTATTATGCGTAAAAAAAAAAAATAATTAAAATAAAATAAATAAATATATATATATATATTGCTTATATATTTAATTTCTTTAAATTAAATAAATGAAAATTATAATTTAAAGTCAAAGCTAATGAGATGCAGAGAAAAGTGAAAATTATTGAAAACAAAAACACGCATGCATATAACCTGTTCATATTTACACACACACACATACACCCACACACACACACACACACACATATACGCATGCACCCACACGAAACGTGTAAAACACAGCTTCATTTGTATGCGAGTCGCATAAAAACGAAGCATACATTTGGACGCTGGCTGACCTCAGTTAACCGAGCATAGAATGAGCAGTATTACAACTACAACTACAAGAAAGGCAACTGCATAAATGTTGATTTTGTTCATTATCTAAACAAGCGAGAAGCAGAGCAGCATAATATGATAAATTGATGGTCCTTGAACCATGAACAACAGCAGAAGCAAACAGTTGTTGGCCAAAAGAGTCAGCAAACCCGCATTGATTGCAAATGCCAATAATGGACGAAAAATTAGAATAGATTAAGATATGAAAGATATTCGACCAGCAGATATAGAGCTAATGTGATGTGAGTGTCTGTTTGTCTGTATGTCTCTATATAGTATAAGCATATTAGTTTTCTTGCTTACAACTTGCGCCAGAGCCATCAAAGATTTGGCCCAACGGAAGCTGCTGCCACTTTCTACTTTATGAGGTTGTAAAGCAAAACTCGTAACACCGTCCCAGCCATTGGGTCATAAATAAAAAGTTTGAGATGTAATAGAAAACAGGCCATGGTCCTGTAAGAAAACAAGAAGAGAGTAGAAGAATGCATGTATGTAATTATATACATAGATATGTAGATGCAACTTTATTTTTAAAATTAATAAATAAATTTATTTATTCAAAAATTTGTAATGAAATGTATTGAATGAATATAAAAAATAATCTTTTTTTTTTATTTTTTATTTATTAATTTTTTTCCATTCTATCAAATAATTAAAAAAAAATATATTTTTTAATATATTTCTTGTTTTATTGAATATAATATTTTTTTTTTTGCTGCTCTAAATGATGAAAAAGGATATATATATTTTTTTATTTTCGCTTTGCTTTTTGATTTTAAATAAATATTTTTATTCATTTATTATATTTTATATATAATTATTTGTGTTTAAATATTTTTAAGTATTTAATAAATGACAAGCATCCAAAGCTACGACCTTTTACACTGGGCTTGCGACTCAACTGTTAACATTAACAGCAGCGGTTCGGCTAAAAGACGTGCACTGTAAACAGCGGCTATGCGCATGACGCCAGCAGCGCAGTTACATTGGTTGCGCTTGACGCCAGCAGCGCTGTTACTTCAGTAATGCTTGACGTCAGCAATGCTGCACGTTAGCAGTGCTGTTAGTTAACATTTGCTGTGTTCGTTAAGCCGTTTGTTTTTGTGTTTGCTAGCAGCTCGTGTGTTTACTTATTTTTTTTGCTTTTTTTTTGCATTGAACTTGAACCCGTCACATAGTAGTTTTTGCTTTTACTTTGCTTCTGTTTTTGTTTCAAGTGCGAACTTTGCGGTTTCGTTCGCTGCTGTCGCTCACCTTGGAGATGCGACTTTATGTTGGTTTATTTTTTTGCTGTACTGGAATTTTTTATGTTGATATTGTTTTTAATTTGTGGAAAGAGTGTTAATTAGTGTGTAAAAACGTTTATTTCTTAGAATTTACTTCTTTTTTATTTCTATTTTTGTATACATTTTAAAATGTATATTTGTTTATGTAGGAGACTAACTTTAAACCTTTTTATATACTTACGAATTATAGATATTTATATCTAATTTTAGTCCAATTAAAAATAATATACACATTTTAAAGTTATTTGATATTATAATAAAATATTTTGTTTTTAGTTCAAACTTTGATTGCTTTGATGTGGTTATGCATGATAATTTATTAGTAGAACGAAAATCTGGTTATTTTAATTGACAATTTCGCATGTAAATTGAGATTTCAAACTGAAATTTGAATATTAACTAACTGAACTCTCAGTGTGATACCTAAAAAAAACTGCACATATGCATTAGCAACAGTAGCAACAGCAGCAACAGCAGCTGGACATCTGATTTAATTAATTGGTTTCTGGCCAGAAGGCAAAAAGTCGTCTAATTGCCCAAGCAGACAGACAAAAAAAGAAATCCTGAATTGCCAAATGCTGCTGCATTAATTAATTACCGCAATAATTAGAGCACTGAACTCAAAATATGAAACATTATGACCAAGCTAGGATATATTGAGAAGCTCATAAGATATGCATATGTATATATAAATGAGAATTAAATCATTCAAATATTTTATCAAAGAGATATCTATCTTTGACATATTTATGTAAAGAAATTTATTTTTAGTCTATAATTAGACAATTTTAGCCATCATTAGAGCCAACATAAAAATTCAATTAGTCGTTCTCAATAACTTCATTAAGCTGACTGTGGCACGTGCAAAAATATTGTGCATACGCCACGTGTCCTTCGGTCATACTATCTGAAATACATTTAGGTGTCTTTGGCTTTGGTCTTTAAACCTAAGCCTAAGTCTGGCCAAACGATTGACTCGACTACATCTGCTTTCGTTTGCAATCTGTCAGCCAAGCTGGCAGGCCGACGACCAGGCCATCAGCCAAGCAGCCGGAGCAGACAGCTTGTGGCCAAAGCTTTCAGCACTAACGCACTTAAATCATTAGCATGTGCCAGCTGTCGCTCATTCATCATGAGAAGGCTGTCCATGGATTCACTGAACTTTGTCGAATGCACAAAACTCTGCATTATATTGAGAATAAACTAAAATACTTAAATGTTTGCCAGACAAAAATTCAAAAATTCAAGAGTTTAAAGTATCAAAAAGAATTTGTTTGATATAATAAAGTAGTTGAATATTGTGAGAGATAGGTATACATAATATAATATTATTTTATGTCTAAAGATTCTGTGAAAATATTAAAAAAATAAAATTATACAATAATTCCAGTTGAGTTGTTGATGAGATTGTTTTTTTTTTTTTTTACGTTTAGTATATAGAGTATTATTTTTAAATAATAAATAAATGAATTAAGAAAAAATTAGCATATCCTGCAAAGAACTGTTAACCGTTTAAAACCTTCTACGTTTTAGCTATTCATAAGATCAATCGAAACAAAATCATATGTCAAAATCATAATCGTGTGTTTATTCGTTTTTGGCTTCGGCTGAGCGTCGTGAGTTGAACTAGTTCTGTTACGCTCTTTTAACGAACATCGTTTGGAGCGCGATACGATTGACGCTCGCTCAATGAGGTTCAGTAAATACTACTCTCTATGAGTCAATGCCACTGCTCTTCACATTCACATCCAAACATTCACACGCAGTTGATGTGTTTAGCGCAGACAACCTTACATACATATATACTAATACATACACAAGAGACTTTTTGCTTCATATAACTCAACGAAACGTTTCTGTCCGCTCGCGAATGAGCTCGTTCGCTCTCTGAGTTTTTTTTTTTTTTTTTTTTTCCTTAGTGTGCGTGAAAGAAACTTAAGAAACGATCTTTGCGAGCATTGAAAAAAAATAAGTATATATTTTTATATTTTACTTTATTGTTTGAATTTATATAGTTATATTAATTTTTTATTTTATTTATTTATTTTTTTTTTTTTTTAGTTTTAATTTATTTAAGTTTCTCAAGTCTTTTGCATTAATTTATATTTATATTTCAATTATTATATATATATTTTTTTAAAAGTATTTATTTTAGTTTAGCTCTGCAGGAAAGTTTTGTCATTATTCACTCTGTGATTTGTAGCACTTTCCACCTGGCTCACCTGACTGAGCTGAGAAGTTGGCCAAGTCGTTAGCGCCTGTTTAAATGATTTCTTGTCTGGCAAAACTTGGCTGGGTATTAACTTCAATGCTTACTTACTTACAGCTGCAATAAAATTGCTGTTTTTATTTTATTTTATTTTTATTGCATCAAAGTTGTTTGCATAGTTTAATTTAATTAGCTTGAAATTTGTATTCCTTTTTTTTAGTATTTGGTTTTTTTTTTTTTTTAATATATTTGAAGCTAAAGTTGAATGCACTTGGGATATAAAATGGTTAAAGAGTTATTTCAAGCGTGCATTGAACTTGGCTTGGTCGTAGTGAAAGCTGAGTTATTTGACTATTTCTATTTCCATTATATGTGGCTTTTGCCAAAGGTTGTGAAATAAAAGTTTTGTTGAACTATTTAGCCACAAGCCAAATGAAAATGATATGAAAGTTTGTTGTGTGCCTTTGGGCTAGATAAAAAATAATGAAAACTCAGTTGAGGTCACGTCATAAAATGCTTTGAGAGTAATTTGACAATGCCAATTCTTTAAATACAAACATATAAATAATATTTTCACACATTATTTTCAGCTGCTCAATTAACAATTTAATTTTTGCCTGAATACTGCTTGAATTCTGAATTTCAAGCACGTTTCGCCTTAACATTTATCAGCAGATAAAAATAGTTATAAGTATAAAGCGAGTCATGCAAAATGTTACGTCAGTTGCCTGGACTGAAAGCCAAAAGGATAAAGGTCCTGCGCAACATGGTAAACAATAATTAATACGGAAATAACTGAAATGCGCGACTCTGTGAATGGGCAATTATGTAAGCACAATGTTGTCACTGCATTGAATTGACAAATGTAAGCATTAATTAAAATATAATAAAGGAGGTTTTAGACCACAGCAACTATGTAGCCCATGTAACGAATGTTTGTGTAATAGTTTCATCTGCTCAAATTATGCTCATTATGTGAATGTAGTTAGATAAGAACTAAGCACACTCTACAAGTTGTGTATAATCAATGATATTTATTATAAAAGTTAATAATTATGTATAGAATATTATAATTAAATTATAATATAATATATAATAATATTTAAATTATAATATTTATAATTATATAATTTTTAAAATAGTTGTATAAAGTTATAAAAAGAGTAAATTATTATTATTATTTTATTTATGTTGCATTTTTTTAAATATATATTTTATTTTCTATTTAATTATATAAATAAATATGAAAATATAAATAATTATATTTGAATATAAAATAAAATATGAATTTAACAAATATAAAATAATGATTTACTCTTTTCATATTTAATTTATTTTGAATTTTTTATTAATATTTTAATAATTTAATTTTAATAATATTAAATTATTAATATTTTATTTATAATTAATATTTTAATTTCTATTTAATTATATAAATAAATATGAAAATATAAATAATTATATTTGAATATAAAATAAAATATGAATTTAAAAAAATGCAAAATAAATAAAATAATAATAATTTACTCTTTTCATAATTTTATAAAATTATTTTACAAATGTATATAATTTTCGTATATATATTTTTAGTCCTAACAAAAATAATTTCTTATTAATTAAGCGCACGCTAGACAAACGTAAAAGTTATTTAATTATTATATAATTTATATAATTTTTAGCAAGATAAGTCTCGTTTACCACGCAAGAAGTTTGATGCTTTTAAATTTACAAAGTAGTAGTAGTTAAGTAGCATTTTAATTAAAGTCCTAACTTGAACCTCTTAGAATATGGTAATGTTTTCGTTTCAAAGGAAATTCATGTCAATTTCCTTCACAATTTTCTTAAAGTTCTTATAAAGCGTTTATCAAATTTTCACATATCTGGAAAACGTTTTCTGACTTGAACTTAATTAAGTTATAAGTATTTAATATTAATTCTCAGTTAAGTTTCTTCTTCTGCTACAGCTTCAGCCAGCATGTTTGCAATCGTGTTAATATGACGTATGCGTAACACAACTTGAATTCAAAATCCAGTTCAGATGGATCTAAGGACTAGCACGTAAAGTAGATTTATGTCCGAATTGCTGATATTTTAAGATATATACATACATACATACATACATTTAAATCACATATATAATCATGTTTGTATTCATGCATTTGCCTTGGCACGTTTGCGGCTTTCTGCTCTTTTCTCATATAAATATATATATTTTTTTCTTCTAAGCTTGCTTTAGCGTAAATTCTTTGTTTGTTTGTCATAAATTTCGGTTAAAAATGCTCACGCGCCTCGCTCCACTTACATACTTATACACATACATGCATATATACTACATATATCATATTTTCGAGGGAATTCTTCATTTTGTCTTGTTCATATTTTAATTATTTAAGTTGTGTGTGGGTAACAGCTGTCGCTCTATCCTGTATGCTGGGCACGCGCTGGGCTTTCGCGGCAGATTTCGTAATGACTTAGTTGTTGTGGTGAGCGAAATTTATGTGCTGGTCACTAGCTGGAGTATTGTGTATTATGTTAAGTGTGAGCTAAGGCAAAATAAGACATAAATTGTAATATGAAAAATATTTGAATACAAGCGCGAGAAAGTCTTTGCATGACGAATTTTTCTTTGCTGCAGCAGATTGTAGGAGCTGTGAAGGGAGAGAAGAGATATTTATGTATGAGCCTAGTGGACCACTTTGTTGATAAAAATCTGTTCTATACTTTTGTAATTAAATACGAAAATGCGTGGGCTGGGGAATGCTGCATTCTCAGCAGACATTTCAGCCATAAATTTATATATTTATTTATTTTATTTTATTTTTTTTTTTTATTAAGAAGTACTTCTGATGCAGCTTTTTGCCTAAGACTCTAAAGTGCCTTTAACTTTAAGCCTTAACTAATTTAGATCTGTTTCTTTTTAATTGAATGTCATTCTTGAGTCTAGTTAAATGGAAATTAAATTTTAGATAGTTTTATATAATATTTTAAACTCTTTTAAATAAAATATATAAATATCATTTTAGTACTAAACCCTATTATTCGCTTCTTTATAGTTTACGATAATCTTCAACTTTTTGTTTTCTTTGATATTATATTAAACTCAAGCAAACTTGCAAATTCAATGAAATTCCATTAACTTTCATCTATCACATCCAAATGGACCCCTGCTCTAATTCAATTATCACTTATCGAGGCAAAGTCAAGTCCCAAATAATCAATGCAGATTGAAGCAGCTAGCGAACCTTTTTTTTCTAACAATTTTAAGCACTGAGATTATTTAAAATAAATTCTGAACTTTTTCAAAAGTTCTTCAAAGTGTTTTAATGGCACTTGACAAAGTTTTCTCTCTCTCTCTCTCTCACTATATGTGTTTATAAATCAAGCACGTGTTGTTTGCTTTGGGTCCATATCAAATGTCCCGAATAGGTCTTAAATTATTGAAAATCTGTATAGAATATGCGCTACGCTTAAAGCTGCTGCTGTTGCCTGTAAACTTTTGATGACACGCAACAAATTTGAGCGCCTAAAAGGCTAAAAAGAGCCAAACAAAATCATAAACTCGAGGGGGAAATATGACAGACAGAAATACGAGCTCAGGTCGATGGCAAACAATGCGATGCTGCTCTCACTCTCCCTCACGCACTCTCTTTCCCTCTCTCTTTATCTGGCCAAAAATTGTGACACTCGCACAGCGTGTGGCTTGTGATAACTTTCATGTGGGACTTTCTGTGTGTGAGTGATGCCAGATGCGATTTATGTGTGAACGAAATGTGACCAAAAGGCGGCGGCAATGAACGACAGAAGCCAACAGTCAGGAGCCAGCAGCCAGCCGCCAGCAGCTAGTAACCAGTAGCAACAGCCAATGTCAATGCTTATTGAAGTGAAGGTCTAAAATACACGCGCTAATAAACTTGTTTGGCTTTAAGACATTTAACAAATATTACGCATACGACCCATTGAACAGGTGAGAGTATGCAGTTAGCTAAGTTTATGGCTTTACTGCTCGTGGTAGCAGCTTTCTCTTTGAATAACTCGAGATTTTTCGTCTTCTTATAAGTAAGAAATTGTAGTAATTTGCAATATAGATTATTTGCCACTTCAAACATCTGAAATCTTACTAAGCGAATGTCAACGCTGTGCAGACAAAACGAGGGGAAAAACTGAGCGAACAAATTGCTCACTAAATTTTTTGATTTACCCTCGTCAGCTGTCCTTGTTATGCTGATTGTGGTTTTGCTGACTGAAGCCACTTAAATTAAGCACATATCAACGCTCCGCGCTTGACAATAAACTGGATGCTAACTTTGACATCCACATGCATTATATACACACATATGTATGTATGTATGTGTAGTAGTTAACCAGGCGTTGGCTTGCTGTGCGTGGCTCGCGTCGCTTTATAAACTTTTATGTCGTATGCAAAACATTTTGATAGACATATTACGCTCTTGTAAACAAGAGAAATACATATACATGCGCAGAGAGCATCGGATTTCTACGGTAAAGAAAAATAAAAATGTAAAGATATAAAAATAAACGAGAAACGAGAATACTTTAGATTAAAATGAGAGTTATTAAAAGTGCGTGGAATGTAATGTAATGAATATTAATGAAAATAATCTACAAGTGAAAGAGGTAAAATGGCAGAGATGGATAAATAAGCTTATGTTGAACTTATGAGAATCACATAGAAGTTCAACAACAACATAGATGAGAGAGGGAGACAAAGAAATTAAATGAAATTAGATACAATAGAGAGATAGAGAGAGAGGCAAAATGTGATTTAGAGAGATTAAGAAATTAATGCTAAATATTTAATAAAATATATTTATGTTAAAATAATATTAAACTAAAATAAAACTTTTATTTACATTTAAATTTTGTTTAAATTCAATCCTGTCTCGGCATTAAATTTCGCGCGAGAAAAAAAAGTGCTGTGGTAAAGGTCGACAAGTTGCAACGTGTTGTGTAGGGGCATGTAACACACACACACACACACACACACACACACACACACACACACACACACACGCACACACACGCTCACACACACACTCATACACTCACTCACACACAGGTGCAATGTATATTTGAATGCGGCATGGAAATGTTCTCCATACAATAAAATTGCAGCATAGTTTTCTTTCTTTTGCATAGGGGTCAGACCTATTTTCGCCTTGACGCCGACAAACAAAAGGCGTGTCGCACGGTTGCAGTGTGCTGCAGCAAATGAACATATACGCATACTGATACACACGGCTCACATGCATACACAATCTAACATATATTTGACATTTTGTATGTCGCAAGAGGTGTGCAAAGTCGTGCTTTCCGTTTTGCCATTTTAAAGGCAGCGAATTTAAATTTTTGTGAACAATTTTCTGGCCAAAATAAAATTATTTAAAATTTTACCAGCAGTTTGTGGAATTTGTAAAGCTTTATATATAAACAAAACTAATAATGAAATAAAATATTTGGAAAAAATTATTAATTTATGTTTTTATCAAAAAAAAAAAATATATATATAGAATTAAAAATAAAAAATATATAATTAAAAAAAAAATAGAAAATCCTTAGAGTATCAGTAAAACCTTTCGATCAAGCTATTCTAATTTCGGATTCATTTACGGAATGTCCTCCATTATCAATAGCATAAAGAATGATTCATTGTTACCAATTTCTTTTGGCCATAAATCCACTTGGCAATAAACCTTTTGTGTCCACATAATAACTAATGTATTGGTTTTTATTTGCCTAATTTATTATTCATTCAAAAACGCATTGTTTTTCTAAATCAAAAAACAGTAACTAAATACTGTTAATTCAACTACACTGCTGGCCATACAAATAGAGCAAGTTTAGTATTTCTTTCTTTTTACTGTCATTGATGTTCGCTACGCAGTTACTGTTAGCAAAACCAGGCATAATATAGTTGCATGATGAATACATTCATATTATTCATTCATGACGGAGCATATGCAATTCTGAATAGCGTTCTCACTGATTCTGCATTCAGTGGCAGTGACTGCTTGATATCCCTTGAGTAGCAAGAAACAAGCTGCCTCGAAACAATGGAAGCTGCCAGCTATACGTAGCGATCCTTTCAGCCAACCAGCCAGCTAGCCTAGCAGTCATGGAGGCAGGCAGATGGATGGATGGATGGATGACGGGCTGGCTGGCTGACTGGGTGGCTGCTTGGCTGCTTGGCTTGCTGCCTGCTTGGTGTCAGGCCATTTGATATTTGCGCTTGTCGAGCACTAAGGGAAATCTGTGAAATCTCACCGTAGGATTTGTTGCTGGCCACAACGGATTGCCCTCACATAAAATGTACATCTACGTGAGTGTGTGTGTCTCTGTGTGTGTGTGCTATGTGGAAATGAGCAAATTTTGTGCGTGGCTGCTTGTGGTTGAGTTAAGTTGGCAAACTATTTCATGGTATTGGCCCAAAGGGGCTTAGCTGGCTCTGAAGTCAGCTTTAATTAACTGCTTAGTAAATGCTGAAAGGAATTGTTAAATGGTGCAGCTATATTTTATGGCGAAACAATAGAACATGTTAATCGCATCACTTTAAAAGCCAGTTAAATAAATTATAGTAACTTAACCACTTCATAAGCTCTTGAGTTACGGACTCTGACTTTTATGGCGTATGATTTCAATGTCAAAGTTCATAGTTAACTGTGATGCTCTAGCTGAAAGCGACATTGAAAATGGGTTTTTTTCTTTTAAATTAAAACAAATCTTGAATTAATTATGACCCTTTTGTTAAATACAAAATATACATATGATTAAAACATTCTGCTCTTAGAATTCCATATTTTGTAGATACTGTAAATATTTTCATTTGTATTAAAGCATTCCTTTTTTTTTATACCAAATAAAACTTTAATTGCCAAGCATAAAACTTTATTTATAATAGATTATAAGCATATACATAAAATATAAAAAATAAAATAAATAAACAAAATAATAATAATAAATAAAAAAATTAAATAATAATATTTATTTATATGACAACTGTAGATCATTTAATTTACTTATTATTTATAATAGATAAAAATAATTTAAGTAAAAAAAAAGAATAATGATAATAGAAAATAAATTAAAATAAAACTAAAAAAAAATTTAAAAATAATAATAATTTATTTATTTTAATTTTTTCTTTGTTTTTATTTATTTTTATTTAGTAGGAAGCATCGGAGCATCATACCACTCCATTATTTTCAGATGATAAGTTAATAGTTCTTCTTTACAATTTAAATTTTTAAATATTTAAAAATATATATACAAAAATATATAAGAATATATTATAAAAATAAGTATATAAAAATTTATGGATATCTTTTCATTCACCCCATGTGCTAGGGAAAATCGTGATAATTGAATTTTTTCATTAGCTCACCAGGTGTGGTGCAACCTGCTCCACACTTCACACATAAATCTCTGCAGCGGTTAAAGCCCAATTATGCACGTTCATTACTTTTTCATAAGAAAGCATTTCCAGCTACCAAACCTGGCCACAGAACAACTGTCACTGTAATATACCCATTGCCATTGCCATTGCCATTGCGTTTTCCATTTCCATTTCCATTTTAATTTTTTAATTATTATTTCGCCTGCCGTGACATAAGTGCTGAATTAAGAAATTATGTAATAACAGTTGAAGCCAAATTAAATTTCAAGCCTGAATGAGTGTGAAATTAAACAATGAGTACTGAGAAGTTTGGCAGATGGCAAATGAATGATTTAATGGCCAACAAATGTTCCGTAAGCTTACAGAATATTTAAAAGTTTTTCTCACTTTCATTATGCTTAACCGAGAATTCATTTGTTCAAATTGTGGTGCGAAAGCCTCGGCACACTTTGGCAACGAAAATTCGTCGAGTATCGAACGAAGACAAACTTTAATCGTGTTGCATAACCTCAGGCCACACACAGACACACATACACTCTCAGCCACGTTAACAGAATGCATGCATTTTCTATAAAATGCAAGAATTGCATAAAATTTCAATAAACCGGCAACAACGACACATTCGACGAGACAACAGAGTGGCAGGGCGAATGCAACCTCGTTTGGGTTGCATTTTAACCGAGAGAGTGCGGCGTCAGTGAAAATGAAAAATTTATTGCCAGCTGAATTTTCATTTAGCCTTGAAATTTTACAACTTTTCCTCATTTGTTGCCAAACACTCAAAAAGCAAATGTTCTTTAAGATCAGCGCACTTTGCACGGAGTTCACAATGTAGAAGCAGAGCTGCATTTTAAAGCAACTTCAACTGCATTTCATATGCAAATATTTTTGTTTCTATTCGCGCACGTGTTTCGCTTCCTTAAATGCAGAAACTTAGCCTTAGCTAAGCAACAGAAATTCCGTGGGCAGTTCGACTGTGCTTGAGCAACTTTTGTACACACTAACAGCATTTGGATAGGTTTAGATTTGTTTAAATAATTAAAGTTTTTAGCTATACTATCGGGTTTGCTCGTTTACAAATTAAATTGGGTATATTAATTTACTGTTGACTTAGCAGACATATAGATAAAGATTTGATATATTAAAAAAAAAACTATAACTTTAACAAATATTTTTGAGGTAGATTAAAAATTTAACAATTAAGTTACTCTGGACTGATAAAATTGACTCTAACATCCTTACTTACTTTCCTGAGCTTATAAATATTTTATTAAGTTTTCTTTCAATTTAAAATTGGTATTTTATCTCAAGATTTTTTTTAAATACATAAAACATGTCAAATTATATTTTATGTCCATTTGGGTTGTTTTATTTTTTTTTTAATCTTTAATGATTTAATATAATTTTAATATATTATAATATTTATAATAATTTTTTTTTTTTAATCTTTAATGATTTAATATAATTTTAATATATTATAATAATTATAATAATATTTATAATAATTTTTTTTGAATCTTTAATCTTTTAATATAATTTTAATATATTATAATAATTATAATAATATTTATAATAATTTTTTTTTAATTTTTAATGATTTAATATAATTTTAAATATTTTGTAAAATTTATTCAATTTGTATTCGTAAAATTTCATAAGCCTCTCGGCTCTTTTCCAATTCCAATAGCTTGTTCTGGATTTTTTACAAATATTTATTCGTCCTCTTAATTTCGTTTCTCTCAGTTCTCACTCAATTTCTTTATTTCAATACTGACTTTTCTTACCATAACCCAAGCCAATTCGTTCATTTTCTCTACCACATCCACTCGCAGTGTATATAGCTGAGTGGCTTCAAAAAACAGCAAAAAGAAAACTAAAAAAAACTTTCTGAAGCTGTTAATTCACATATTTTGCAAGCTTTTTGCGTCTGGCTTCCATTGCTTGTAAGCAGAAATGTTGTCGGCTGTACGCCTTAAAGTATGCCACGTATTTTTCCTTACTCAACCAGCAAACATTTATTACCCACCCGCCCACAGACCAGAGACAAATGGTTATGTTAAGCATCCTAAGCGCTGTTTCTCGTTTGTCAGCGTTGCGCTTGCGTTTCTATCTTTGCCTTTCTTTATATATGTGTGTGGCCTGTATCCCTTTGAGGAGAGCGGTGCAAGTGTTTAGTTTCCAAATGTTTATTTTTTTCTTTTTGATAGTACTAACAGCTGGTTTAACCAGTCATGCTGACACTTGCGAACTGTATGAGCGAATCCAATCCAAACCAATTTAAATGGTTTTTGAGCAACTTGAATTTAAATTGTATTTATAAATAATCGACAACTATGCGATATGCATGTAATCAATTTAAGCTAAATTAATCAACAATAACAGTGAAAAATTGCTAAAAATTTATTAATTAGAGACAAACTAATAATGCATTATTATTACATCGATATCAATCTACCGATTACTAAATACTAGCTACATTTCTACCATTCCACAGTTCCTTGATATGGGCGAATAGAATGTTACCCAATATTTTTGTTATATTGCTGATTTCTTCAATCATTCATTTCCTCATGAAATGATACTGATACTGATATCAAGAAATACTTTTATATGAAAACAATTTTATAAATATTAGGCTGGTGTTTTATTTTAAATGTAGGGTATCTACTTGTCGACCCTTACAATAATTCTGTTAAGCAACATTCTATTATTTTTGTTTTCTATAAGATCTAAGACTCTTTTGCTACGTGTGAATTTATCTAAAAACCTCTTATGATATTAAACGCATTACATTTATAGATATTTTTATTTGGGTCTTAAATATATGTAGATTTTATAAAGCCACTAAAAATATTAATAAAGAATTCATTTATTTCATTCATTTATTTAAAGCTTTCTTTTACCACTCAGATTATTGCAGACTTCATTTAACTGACATTTGTATTCACTTTTCTATTTGCCTTTTCTCGTAGTTTCGCTCGTAAATATTCAACTAATTGCAAGAGTAGTTTGCCTGCGCTTAGTTAACGCTTGACTGTCTACAAGCTAGACAAATTGCTTGACTCATCCTTCTCGTACTTAATGACGAGCCATTGAGACATTTGCCTGCGTAAAATGCTACAATCAATCATATCGAGTTGAACTCTGTGGCATTTAATGGAAAACAAAATTGACAATAATTTTACTGTTTTTTTACGTATATTTTAATTAGTAAATTATATACTCTACATTGCATGCAATGCATGAACAGTGTTTGATTAAAGATTAAAGAGAAAGTCACTAATGAAATAAGGGTAAAAAATAATAAAAAATCATGTTTGCTTCTGTTATTCTTGATTTCGATTTAATGTATCATAATATAGGCAAACAGCAGATATTTAATGAATTTTTTATTTTATTTTAAGCAAACAATTATTTTTTTATTTTAATTTTTTTTTTTTTTTTTTATATTTACAATTTTGTTTTCTTTTATTATAATTTTCTTCAATTAAAATGTAAAATTTTTTTATAATATATTTTGTTTGTTTTGAATTAATATTAAATTAATATAATATATATTTATATATAGTTTCAGATACAAATTTAAATTTAGATTAATATTTGAAGCATGAGAAAAGTACAAAACATATTTTTGTTTAATATAAATTAGTTTAAGGAAATAAAATGCAAAACTTTTGCTTCTCCATAATCTCATGTCTAAGTAGGCTTTTCTATACGACTCATTTCAAAAACATCAACCAGTTCAGTTCTCATATATTTTTGTGGGCCTTACAGACATTTACAAAACTTTAACAAAATGTCCTCAAAACCAAAAATGGTAAATAAAAACATAAAAAATCAATTCCAAAATATTATGTTTATTAATAATTTCTCTTCCTATTTCTTTTTAGGCTTGCAAGCCAGCGCCACCATCTGTGAGTGATAGACTATAAAAAATCAAGATAGATTCACACATTTATTTATGTATATATTTACTGTACATTTCTCTGTACCATTTCAGCCAGAGGAGATGAAAAAAATCAAGTTTCCCATGCACAATACTCATTTGAAGAAATCATTGGGCATTTTGAGGACAGCTTGTTATTTATCCCTGTTGGCTCCACTTCTTTTTTACGTGCTTCACAATGCACCGCGCAAGGTGAAGTATCGCAATTTTTATACACACTACGATCCATTGGATGCGTTTGACCGTATGAAAAGTGGCGGGTATTTAACCTCCTGCCCAGCTAAGGAGGAAAAGAAGGATAAGGGCAAGGACAAGAAGAAGTAAAGTAAATGGAATTCAACAATGGAATGGTATCAATTCATAGATAGGACATGAATCGTCGAATCACACAAACAATAATGGAAAGGAAATCAAAACAGCAACGCAAATGAATTCTAAGAAATTGTAAAACTCAACTGGATATGAAATATTTCTCAAACACCCACACACACACACACTAATACACACGCGTACAGCGTCTTAACTTGATTAAATGGAGCATTGCAAATACTTGAATTCTATTTCTGAAGTTGGGATGGAAAGCACATTATTACTGCTGTTATTGATGGCCAATTATGATTGAATCTGAATAGGTTAAGCTGAAGCTTAAGTGGACTATTTAACGTTGCAGCAGCTATTGAAGTTGCTGTTGAAGCTAGTGATACTTGTCTTGGTTAGTCTGTCTGCTTGAGTGCAGCAAAATAAGTTCATAATAATAGATATTTTGACTAGTTACATATATACATATAAATGTACATTCCATTTGCAACAGTTTGCAGGAATTCGTAAAACTATGCACGTTTCTATGCGCACATTTCTTGGTAGCTTTTATCACATTTTTTGATTGGCATTTTTTCGCCCAATTTAATGTTCCTGTAACATGTTTTGCATAGCACATTCGATTTAGTTACCCTGTAAAAGGGGAGACGATGTGTGCAGGGGTAGCTTAGCATTGCAAATTCGAAGGGTTTTTTATGTGAAGGTAAACAGCGGTCAATGTTTGGCAATTCCTGTAAATTATGGAAAATATATATAAAAAATAAAAAAAAATTAATTAAATTAATAAAAGAACACATGTATGAGATATCATATGCAATGCATTTAAATATTATATATTTTTATTTTACGTAAAGTCAATGTTTGGCAATTTCTGTAAATTATGGAAAATAGATATATAAAAAAAATAATAAAATATAAAAAAAATAATTAAATTAATAAAAGAATACATTTATGGGATAGCATATGCAATGCATTTAAAAATTATATTTTTTATAGCTTATTCGCTTTGTAGCAACAAAATTTTGACTTGACAAGTTCTTAGGTACTTGACAACTTCTTAGGGTAGACAACCCTAGAGTTATATATTAATAAAAGAAAAACTTTCTACAGGGCATTTCCAAGACTTTGACATTTTCTATTTCCATTTTCTTTGCATTTGCTTTGAACATATTTGTGTATTTCCTATGCATCTGCTAATCTCGCACTTTCATCTGTTCGCTTTCTTTTCGTTGGCATTAGTTGCTGCTTTTTACTTGCTGGCAAGACATGTTTCAGTAACATAAAATAGAAAGAAATGCAAAAGAAATTCCTCATCTAGTTGCTTTAAATATGGTCCCTCTTCAAGTGGATGTTTCGTTATTAAATTTCTACAGAAGTTTAGCGCGCCTCCAATTTGCTATTCTCGCTAAATCCGAGTGCTGAGCATTTGCATTTGCATCTGACAATTAGATTAGGGCATTTAAATGCCTTGACTTTGTTCCCTTGAACTCTAGCTCGGTCTGGAGAGATTTGAAAGCAAATTTCATGACAATTTTGTGGACCTTAGCCGCACATTGAACCCGGCTCAAATCAAGCAGACAGTGAGCCACAGATTGTGACAAGTTCAATCTGTTGCATGCCTGGTGGCGTTGACGGCGATTACGATGCGAAGTACGGCAACGCCCGGTATCATAGCGCTGACAAATCACATTGCATACTGAAAGGCGTTGCCCCAGACCAAACAATAATATAAAACTTGGCCAAACAACTTTTTTTTTTTTGGGGTGAATCTCATGAAATTTGAGTGCGATTTTGAACTTTTCAGCGCGGCTTTCGCAGATACGCACAAATCTATAGGCGAGTAATATTTGAATAGTTTTCGCATTAAGATTGTCTTTGGCACACAAGTTTTAGAAGTTTTTAGTTTATGTTATGACCTGGCATAGTACATTGGGAGAGTAAGAGAAAGAGAGAGAGAAAGCAAAAACTGGGATTAAATGTAATAGAACAAGAAAAAGCTTTACATATAAAGGCTATAAAATATATATGTAACTCCTATTTATGAATATTAAAACAGTTCTCAGGCGTGTATAATATTTTATGATATAATCATAATTTAGTTTTTTGAGTAATTTATGAATAAACTTTAAGCCTAATTTCACAATATTTAGTTTTATTTTACTCCAACTACTTCTTGAAAGCTTTTAGTTGAAAACCCGATCATATTTATATTAATTCACCTGACAAAGTGACTATATATTATATTAAGATTGCGTCTGCCACTAACAGCAACTTTAGCTTCTGCCTTTGCTGCTGCTGCTGCTCGGGCGATTGTCGCTTTTGTTGCTGCCTCAGACATTACATTTAATGAATACAAATGAGCTTTGCCTTTTGGCAGCCACTGTCTAAATATGCAATGCACACACAAACTTTTATTTGATGTCAACGAACTCTTAAGAACACACTGTCAACATTATTATCTATGTCTTAGCTACAAAACTGTGAGCCACGCTCTACCTTTGTCTCGGCCGTAAACAAATTTTGTTAATTGTAAATTATTGACACAGCTCCAGTTTGAGTGGGCGATATTTAATTTTGACAGTATCTAAGCAACGATTTACAGAACTTGAAAATTTCCTGGAACTATAAAAGCCTTTCGGGTATTTCTCTAAAATTTTAATTGAAAATTACATTCATTTGCAATATAAATATGTAAGCAGCAGAATATATACCAAATATAGCCTGATTATTTTGTTACATGAAATTTTTTTTTTGTTTTTATATTAAATAATATACATATGTAAATATTTTTTATTTTTTTATTTTAGCTATGAGAATAATTATTCTTAACTTAAATACGAAGAGCTGGAAATCCTGCTGAGGAGAACTGGAAATAATATTTCGCTAAACAAAAATTTGTTATAAGCTAAATCTAAAATTTGTGTATTCAAAATAATTTATTTATATATATGAATATATATATATATATGTATGTATATAAATTCTAACTCTAATTTTTCATTTAAGTTACGAATATTTTTTGTAGAGTCAAGTGAAGCTCACTCAGATTTTCACGCTCACTGATATATCGGAGGTTGCCTCTTACCTTCATACCATTAACTTTCAAGGTCTTCTATGAGCGCTACCTGAGCACTGTGTTTACTGTTACTGCATCGAGTAATCTCTTCTCTTCGCATTTCCAGTTAATTTTCTCTAACAAATACTTGCTCTACACTAGCATCTACTTTGACTTTACTCTTAGTATAAAATTTCCCTTCTTTTATACACATTCTCGTGCGTTGTCTATAATAATTTTTCGTTAAAATGCAACTACACTTGACACTTTGCCCGCGTTTTATAAACACGCTTTCAATGCTAAACATAACCAGAAAGCAGCATTATTTAATATTCCTACTGAATATATTTAAGAAGTGTTTCTTGTGTATATTCAGATTAAAATTTGTTTTAATAAACAAATTATGATTACTCAATCAGCTCAGTTTATTATCTTTTTAAATTATGAAAGAAAAAATCGATAAAAATTTGCAATATTTATGAGTAGAGAAATGCTCTGCAGCCAGACGCTGACCAATGAAGCATAATAAATGATAGTCAAAAAGGTTCAATTCCTGGAAGCAAAAGCTCACTAAAGTTTTGCCTGTGACAGAAGCTCATAGCAGATTAGTCCAAGCTAAGCTCAATAGATATTAGACCCACAATTTTCAGCAATTTATATTTTTGTCGGCAAGCCAGTTTTTGTCTGCAATCACGACTCAAGCAACATTTTTGTTTGATACCTGAACTAGTTATTTTAAGTATTAAAAAACAACATTGTACATCTCTTGGCTAGAGTTCTATAACTGAATTTTCTGTCAAGATTACAAGCATAGAGAAGTGTGCTCCACCCTTCCATTCTTACTAGCTAACAATATGAATATTAATCAAACTATATTTGTAACTGTGCGTCATGCTAAGATACAAGCATATACAGCTGAATTTCATCAGTTTCCCAATACAACAAAGAATTTAATATTGCATGCAGAGCTCTGCTATTTTTTCATTTGTTTTTATCAGAGTTTCGGCTGACATGCGTTCGTTGCCTGTCGTTTCATGGGAAAACAGACTGCAATTTCCGTCTGGCCAAAGCCATGACTCAATCATACTGAGTTGGCCAGTATAGACTTCAATAGACCATAGCCAACACGCATATGCATAGACAATGGCGATTATTCCTTGGCCGTAACAAAAAAGAAAAGAAACGCTATTGGCAACAATTTCAATATTTGTTTTTTTTCTTCTGCTTCGTGTTTTTCTTCTTCTCCTGCTTTGTTACTGCGAGCCATAAATTTGGAGCTCTTGACATCGTCCGTCTGTGCGCTCAACTCAAAATGTGCGTTTAATGCGACTCAATGAAGCCGAAAGTGAAGACATATTTCGGTTTAACAAATTATTTATGTATTTCCAAATAGGGCTACAGTCAATGGAATTAAATATATGCTTTTGTACTTTTTTTTTTAAGTTAAAATAATTATATAAAATATAAATAAAAATAAATATATAAAATATAAATAAAAATAATAATAAATGTACGTATTGTTTTTTATAATTCTAATTTTTTTTTATTCAATTTCTTAATATATAATATTTATAACTAAATAAAAAAAAACCTTGTTTTATATGCAATCTTTTTATTTTTATATTCTTATATGCCATTAATGAAAATAAATAATTATTTTTAATAATAGTTTTTAAAAGTTTAAGCAATAAAGAAATATTAAATTTCTTAATATATTAATATTTATATCTAAATAAAAAAAATACCTTGTTTTATGTGTAATCTTTTTATTTTTATATTCTTATATACCATAAATGAAAATAAATATTTATTTTTAATAATAGTTTTAAAAAGTTTAAGCAATAATAAAATAAAATGTTTAGTATATATATATTTTCTTAATTTTTTCTTAAACTGATTTCTTTTCATCTCTAATAATAAATTAAAAGTAGTTAAAAAAGCACAGCAAAAAGTAGGTAAAATATAAGCAACATATATTTATTGCGCAGTCAACACAAATATTTTTGTTTATATATACTTTACTCTCAACTCCTTTATGCATTTAATATATAATATGTAATATCTGTTTGTATGAAAAGAAAGAAAGATAAAATGTAATAACCTTCCGACAGCTGGTAACCCTGAGTGCTTTCTACTTCACCGCCTGCTTGCCAGACTGTGTTGCTGTTTGCTGACTTCTGACTGAACCCGTTTAAAGTTGATAAGCCGGGTATAATGTCTTAGTTAGAATTTGAATAACAGGCAGGAGGATTCGTGAATAAAGTCTACATAGAATTTAATATCAATGTATTAGTATATAAGCGAGTTAACAGTTATGTCTGCTTCATAAAGGAAGATAGATTCTCCGTTAGAGAAGCTTGACAGAGTTTCAGAGAGTATTCAAAGACACCGACAGCTTCACTTTTTTTATATATTCCGTTATAGTCCATCCTCATTTAAACTTCTGCTTAAAGTATCCCTTAGTCGGTCACTCCCTACCAGCGCATTCATATTTGTTCTCTTTGTACATTAGCTCAAGCTACTTTTAGCGCAGTTATCTGAAAAATTGGCCAGATTTCGCTAAATGCTGATGTCTCTGTCTGTGGCGCCGAGGCAACGTCACGACATACGGGTTTTCGGTCCTATCATGTTGTTAACCCAACGACTGATGAAACACTCTCAGTATTTCTGTGTGTGCGTGAGTAAGTGTGTGTGTGTGGTGTGTAGGTTGTGTTGTCTTTGTGTGTGTGGGTGTGTGGGTGCTTGTGTACCCTTTCTAGTTGCCGTGTCTGAGCTTTGACGCGAGTGTCTGGCATAATTATATAAATCACTGACAGATAAACATGTTGCTTCGTATGAGTCTAATAAAGTCTCAGCTAATGCTGAGCTGCAGGCATTTTAAATAAAATATAATTTAGCTTAGCAATCGGAATGTGTGAAAGCAAATGCTTGAGATTATAATATATAAACTACTTTTGGGATTAGCTTCATGTTTGTTAAAAATATAATATAAAAATATAATTTAAGAATATAATATAAAAATATAATATAAAAATAAAATATAAAAATATAATATAAAAATCAAAAATTAAAATTCAATACACATTTTTAAGATTTAATTGATTTTTAAGATTTAATTGTACGTGTATGTTAAATATTTTAGCGTTTTGTTTATAACATTATGAATAAAATACAATTATAAATATTTAGCTTTAAATTAAATGTTCTTGAATTGTATAAATAAAATTTGTCAAACATTTAAAAATTATATTATGTATTAGCTGATTTGTATTAAATATAAAGTATAAAATAATTTTTGAACTTTTAAAGATTTGATTAAATGTTTTTCAAATATCCAATAAAAATTGTTATAATTTTTTTGTAATTTTGTTTGATTTCAGAATGCAATAAATAGCTAAAAAAAAAAATAAATAAATAAAAAAAATTAAAATAAAAAATAAAATATAATTTAAAAATGGCAAAACCTTTTTAAATATATTTTCTGTATTTTCAACAAAATAAATATTTATGTGTAATTATAAAGTGGAAAATATTTTAAGCTATAGCGCACAATTCTTTTCTAGAAGATTTTTTTTTATTATGTTTTGTCTCAATAATTAGGATATTTTACAGAAATTCAAATTCGCAATGTGAATTTTGTTTTTTAGTCTGTTGTGCTAATGACATCATTGCGTAGGCCAATTGTTTCATACATGTTTGAGCTTGAGCGCACTCTTTTGAAACCTAATCCGGTATGCAGACAGATATTTGTATAAAGTGAAGTATACGTCAGTCATAGCAACGAGAGGTTATAGAAGAGTCTAATAAAGTTGATTTGGGGTCGATCAACTGAATTGAGCATAGACAAAGAGTTGAGAGATTGACTTAAGTCATAGACAACGAATAAAATATCTAAAATTATAATATAAAAAAAAATTATAAATTTTTTAAAATTTATTAGAGTTTTAGCTTTAGCCCTATATAGCCTAAATAGACTTTGTTTAATAGAAATTTAATTTTTTTATGCAATTTTGTCTATAATACTATACTAATACCAGAATGCTCTACTAAGTTATGAGTTCAATATTCTTTTATACAGTAATATATAGTGTCACAGGACATTTAGTGCCTTGGCGGTATTTTGAAAAGAAAACTACTTTATTCTCTCACCTTACTATATATGTAAACAAAAACCAACAAACCTACGCATGCGAAATGCATAGCATAGCCGCAATGCATAGCCGCATATTGTGATATCCTCCACATACTTTGAGTCTCATGCATGTGTCCTTATGTGTTTGTGTGTGTTTATTTGCCTCTGTATGCGTTTTGTTTGTCTATGATGCTTGCCTTTATGAGACATTGCCAACACAGCATCGCCTGGCATCGCATGGCATCGCAATTTGCCAAGGGGTTCATTAGACTTTCGACTTTTGTTTTCTCAAATGCCGCCACGCAACGTCAAAGCCAATGAACGAAAAACATGCACAAACAAGCGTTAGACAGATATGTGTGTGCATGTGCATGTGTGTGTGTGTGCATGTGTGTGTGTAAAGTAGGTGAAAAACATGCAGAATGAGAAGCGGCATTAAGAACTAGTAGCATGACTGCAATTGCGGCAAAAATGGCACAAGGCAAACAAAACAAGCCGAAAGCAAAAGAGAAAAAGAGAAAATAAAAAAAGGAAAAGGAAAGCAAACGTGGCACATGCGGCATGCGGCATGCCACAACGTATGCACAAAGCCAGCTAACACGCTTGGATTGATGGCCAGAGCATTGAGAGTTGTGGATAACCGCATTAGTGCTGTACCAAAATAAAACTCAGCTTGTTCCCTTAGGCTCAATAGAAAGTTTGATCTAGCATTATGTTGCGACTGCTGCTTCCTCTATATTTTTTGCTCTTTCTCTTTTTGGCCATATTTATTCATTAGTCGGCAAATGACTGAATGCTGGTGAATGCCTAAATTACGGCTTCTGACGTCTGTGTCGTAATCAAGCAAAAAGCCGTTAACAGCATTCTCGTTAACAGATAACGAATAATTGTTGCTCACAAAATTTCTGGCTAGTGTCGAAATCAATGTTTTATTTTTGTTACATTTGTTTTATTACTCAATAAATTTTTCTTTGGCTTCTATTTCCTGCTTAGAAATTAATTAACTCTTATAAAGCACAAATCAGGCATAGAAAATACTTGGAGTAAAAATTTTAATAAGAAATTTTAAAATAAAACTTTGAAAAATCGAAAAGAAATATAAATAAATTATATTTTTATATAAATATAAATTCATAACGAAACAATTCCTTAAACCAACAAAAACATAAAATGTGGCTGATGCTTTTTAAACCGCTTTTTTTGGGGGGCCCTTTGGCCTCCCGCCCCTCTTTTTTTGGTCGTTTTCCGCGCCTGGTGTGTTCTTCTTTTCTTACCTTCCCTTTTTTCCCCCCCCCTCTCCCATTATTTTTTATCTTTTTTTTTTTTCCCCCCCCCCCCCCCCTCTCCTTGTTGTATTATATTAATATATTCCTCATTAATTTCATCATATTCTTACCCCCCCCCCCCCCCCCATCTCCCCCTTTTTTTTTTTTTTTCTCGTGTCGCGTTTCTTGGTTTTTCGTTCGGGCTCGGTTTCGTGTCGCGTCTCGACTACAGCTTTCTTACTTGTTAAAGATAAAAATAGAAAAAAATATAAATTTAAAAAAAATAATAAGAAGCTTATCTAATTTAGTAAATCAGATAAGCTGCTTTTCTTAGAAAATGAACTGCAATGTTTTATGTGTCGCTTTTAATTAATTATTAATAATTGATAAATGTGTTATAACTTTTGCAATTAAATTTGTGTTTTAGTTCCAAGTTTTCTCATGAATTGCCCACTCCACTCCTACATTTATTACCTTTCACTTTATCAATTCTATGTAATTCACACTGAAGGTGTTTTCAACTTTTCTTTCTCACTTTTATTCCATCGACTTACTACGTAATTCTCATTAGGATTAATTTTTCATTACCCCAACACTTATAGTTTATCTTCCATTTACGTCTTAAGTTAAGTCCCTCTTATGCTCACGCTCACACTTTGATCTCAGGGCTCGAGGCTTTGCAATTATCATAAGTCACTTTTAATATTTCTCTTTTCAGCTTTTGCTGCTCGCATTAAATTATTACCTTTACCATTCTCTTCACAAAACTTTCATTGTAACGATATGAGCTATGCAATTGACCTTTTCACCTGCCTTCCGCCTCTCTCTCTCTCTCTCGCTCTGCTGCTCTTTTTCATATTTTCTTTTAACTAGTTTAAGGTCCATAATGGCTTCGTTAGCATCTGTTTACCTGGCTTCGATGACTATAACTTCATCCATATTTGATACCCACTGCTTGCCGCTCACTCTCCTTCCGTTCGACGTCGTCATCGTCACCTCTCCAGCTCGCCTGGCAGAAATTAACATTTTGTGTTTTTGCAATTTGTCGAACAAAAAATCAATTAACTTATTAATTGAGTAGCTGCCACTGTTGCTGCTGCTGCTGCTGCTGCTGCTGCTTGTCGGACTGTGGCTGAGCGTACTCAGATTATTTATGTGTGTGTGTGTGTGTGTGAAAGCTCTTCCTCTTCTCCTCCCTTCGCTTATTTATTGAAGCTCGCATTCACGCCACGTCACGCAGAGACACAAATTAACTTTTCCTGCGCGCCCCGTCAAGTCAAGGCCGTTTTTATTTTTTCTTTTTTCATTTTTGCTTTCTTCTTATGGGTCCGACCCCATTAGAGGGACAGAGCCCTGGGCTAAGCGTTTACATACTTAAATTATTTGCGCCCATTGCTGCGTATGTTCGCATTTTTTATTATTCAACCCCAACCGCAAGTCGAACCCCGATTACGACTTATAACAACTTTTCTACTTGAACTTGACCACAAAGCATTTCAATTGCAATTTGATTTTCAGCTTGCAAATATTGCGTGCGAGGGCAGCTTGAGCAAATTCAAATTTAATGCAAAATACGACTAAAAGTTAAATAATTTAAGAAACTGAAATCAAAAATATTTTTAGTAAAATACTTAAAAATAAATAAACAACAATAAATTAAATAATAATTAAAAATATTAGAATATCAGAAAGATATATTTATATACAATTAAATATTAAAATTTTAACTAAAGTTTATATACAATTAAATATTAAAATTTTAACTAAAGTCTGATAATAAATAAACTTTAAACAAATAATGGTTTAAATATTTACTCTACAATTTAATTAAACAATTTAATATATAATTTATATATTTTAATATATATATTTTGTTTTATATTTTTTTATTATTTAATTTTTTTTTTATTATTTTATTATTATTTTATTTATTTTATTATATATATTTTGTTTTGTATTTTTTTTTCATTATTATTAATATTATTATTTATTTTTAATTTGGATTAATATATATACACAAATATATCGCTTAATTTAAATTGTATTGTGTTGAGCTGATAAAAAATAAAAATAAATTTGAATGTAGTTTACTTAACTGAAAAAGATTACTCAATAATATTAATAGTTAAATTACAATACATATTTTTTGTATTCATTTTTGTATTTAAAATTTATATATATGTATATATTCTACTTTGTATTAGATCAAGAATTATATTTTAGTTTTATTTATATTTTCATAAATATTTTGACATAAATATATAGCTATGTATATAGAAAGCATACTATTTTTTTTAACATCTATCGTTGTGCTCTCTGTTAATCCAACCCTCGCTATGCATAGTTTAAGACTCGGTTAACTATGCTCTGGCTAGTTTGCGGCTTATAACGTGCAAACAATGTGTAGCAGTTTGCTCTCTAAACTCTGCCCAGCTGTCCAGCCACTCGCTCTTCGCACTCAGTCGCCGCCTCTTAGCTTGGTAGCCCGAGTTTTACAGTTTTCTATGGCCAATTGATTTCTTTTTTTATTCTCTTAGTGAGCTTGTGTGCAAGCAAATCGAGTCGAGTCTTTGACCAAAAGCCCTTCCGACTATCCATGAATTCCTCTTAGCACGCGCATATATATAAGTGAATATATACATACATATATAAATAAATATCTTATTGGTTTTATGACTGTTGCAGAGCCATTGACGATTTTTTGTTCTCTTAAGTTTTCAGTGTCAAGTTCACGTTGGCCGACCACTTGACTCAAGCATTTTAGTTATGGAACTGTGAATCGATAGAAAACTATTTGAAACATGTCATGCAAGCACATTCTCTTTCATTTAAAGTGCACGCAAGAGAAACCATTTAATATCAGGTGAATATATAACAAAAAATATATTTTTTTTAAACGAGGAAAAAGGAGATAAAAATAAAAATAAATTTTAAAATACAAGTAAAGTTAAAAAAATATAAAATATATAAATATATTAAACTAAATTTTAAAATAAAAGTAAAGTTAAAAAAATATATAAAATATATAAATATATTAAACTTTTTGTTTTTAATTAAAATACTAATTTTAATAAATTATTTAATAGAATATAAATATAACAAAATTATATATATATATATTTTTTTGTAATCATCTCTCTCATTAATATATGTTTATATTAATGTACAAATTTCATTTCAAGATTACGTTTAATCCTATTAAATGATATAATATGTGCAATTTTTGTAACGTTATTCAATTAATACTGAAATTAAGAATATAAACTATATTCTCTTTTGTTATTAACATTTTTTTATATGTATTATCCACTTAAAATTATTTCTTCAAACTCCAGAAAATTTCATGACTTGAAAAGAATCAGTAGTTGCCTTTTTTTATTATTTTCTTTTAGTTTTTCCGGGCCACGCGCCAATTCCAAGAATTTTCCATAGCACTTTCCTTCTTGGTGCTTTAGTAGTGCCACGCCTTCCTCGTTCTGCCTTAATTGCAATGTCCATAAAATGGAGCTGGGCTCTTTGGGGATGTCAGTTGTTGATGCCACAAACTTGTGCGCTCTCTCACACAGAACTCGGGCACATGTGACTGCATTAATTACGCCCCATGCCCCAGCCCGCCTTCGAGACACGCCCACTGTGCAGGCAAATATCTAGAGTTTTCGTCGTAGTTTTTTTTTTTTTTTGGGTTTCGATTTTCTCGTGTTAATCTGCAGCGCACGTTGCACGTTGTTATTTGGGGGGCTGGTTGCAAGTTTCAATTTGATTTTGACCTCGGCACATAGAACCATTTGCCACTTGTTGTTTCGCACGTTGTACAGAGCCCGCAACAATGCAACACACAAAAGTATTTGTTGTGTGCATAAGAGTTGGTAAATATAGGCACGTGATGCAACTGGAATTCGGTTGTGCAATTGTACATTTAGTTTGTTTCCAATTCTAAAAAAAACTTCGAGTGCGTAAAATTGAAGTTTAACGATGGAAAGCTTTAAATTCAAAGAATGCAATGAATAATAAATACCGAATTTCGCACGATCGTAAAGTATTTTAAATTAATTATGTTTTATTTCATTATTATATACATTATATTTTAGTTAAATCTAAATCAGTTTATATTTATTTTATGCATTATAAAGTATTTAAATTATTTATGTATTTGTTCTAGATATCATATTAAAATTAAACAAATTAAATAGATTTCTTGGTGCAAGTTTAGATGCAATCTATTTCAATAAAAACTCTTTAATATTCATTCAAATTTATTGCCAACAACTTCAGTTTTTCTCGTGCAGAGCGCCTGCGTCGGCAGCGATTCTAGCAGCATAGCCGGCAAAATGCTCAACAACAAAAGGCAAAAGAACAACAACGTTTCTCACAAGTTCAAGTTCAATGCAAAAACAATATGTAAAGAAAAATGTATAATAACAGCGCCCCTTCTAAAAAGCAGCGCTGCTATGCTCTCTTAGCAGCACTGTTACGTTGCCAGAGCAGCGCTGTAAGCATAGCAGTGCTATAACGTTCTCACGGCGTAGCTGTTAATGATTTTACTTTGCAATTGTAGTGCTGTTATTTAAATGCAGCGCTGCTTCAGCACTGTAACATTCTCTTGAAACAGCGCTGTTGTCTTATACGTGCAGCGTCCTGCTCAGCTCAAGCGGCAGTAGCAGCGCTGTTAAGTTCTCAGAGCAGCGCTGCTTCCTTCATTAGCAACAGCAGCAGCGCTGTAACGCTCTCACTGCTGTTGTAGCAATAAGTAGGCGGTTGCCGATGCGTCGATGTCCATGACGTTGACTTCGTTTTGCATTCGTATTCGGTAGCCGCTATGCCGACGAGGATGTGTCTGCAGGCATTTGAGTCTGTCGCGGCAACTCAAACGTTACGGACGCGTACTGTGCGAGAGCCTATATTAACAGAGCCGATCAGTTTCTTTAAAAAGTTTTTTGAACTGCTCTTTAATCAAACTTTCTTGAGTGTGGAAATATTTATTTAGCTACTGCAAAAATAAATATTTACAGAAAATAAATATGATATCTACAATACAATAATATTTCAACTAATATTACAATATTAATCAAAATAAAATTATTCTTAAAGTTAATTGTAAAATAAATATTAAAAAAATTATTAAAAAATTATTTGTGCGGTAGTTGCTTAAAAATAATACATTTGTTAAAATTAATATTGCTTAAATCACATATTACAAAAACAAATCAAGGAAGAAAATGTGAATATATACATATAAATACATATATATTATTGAGAATATAAAATACATCAAATAAATTATTTTAATTAAATTAAATAAACTAAAATATAATATATAATTTTCAAATATTTTTGTAAATAACAAAATTAAAATAATTATTAAAATCTGATTATTATTTTTCGAAATATTAAATTTTTTTGGGACTTTAAATTCAAGCTGAACTAGATTGATTTTTTATAGATTTGACACATTATTAGTTCATTAAACTGAATCGAATAACGCGTTGTCAATCAACAAATAGTATATTGAATGTATTACAATGTGTTAAAATTGGCAGAAAGAAAAACAAAACAAGTGCTGTGAAGTATGCCAAACAACAATGCATATATTTTTCCGACTCAATAAAAACATTGCTCGAGGCGTGGTTGTTTAACAAAAATTGTAGCTAATATTCTATAGTTGTCTATTTTTAGCAATGAATCGTGCGAAATAACAACTTGTGTTACATGGCGTATGAGCAATTTGCAAAATAAAATAAAAATTAAAAATCAACGAAAACACAAACTGAGAAATTGTATTAAAAATTATTGAACATAATATTGTTAAATATACATTTATGTGAAATAGAGCATTTCAATTGCAGAAAAAAGCTGAAAGAAATCTTCATGAATATATATATATATATATATACATATATTGCATGTACATGTTCCATTTAAAGTTGAAAGTTAGCCCATGCATAAAACTTGCCAGTCAAATTGCGCTTTGCATGTTAAATCATGTGAAAAACTAGTTATTCCAAGTGCAGAAATCAACAAAAAAAAAAAGCAGAAAAAAATAGAATCAAGAAGCTGCCAAGCGAAGACAAAAGCTAAAAAAACACTAAACTAAACGAAAAACTGAAGACAAAGGACTCAAAAAAAATAGGGAGAATATATAAAGAGAGTGCGAAAATTCACTTCAAAAAGCAACTTGAGCGTGAAACTGCCACTGTCAGCTGCAGCTAACTCAAAAATAAGACAATTCTTAAGAAAATTACCCTCGTTGGTAAGTGAAAAACTCTAACACGCATAAATATATATCAATTAACATTTTTTTTCACAATTCATGGGACTTGAATATGTGCTGCTGCAGCGTTTTTTGCGAGCTGTCAAATGATTTTCAATTGTTCCGAATTTATCTGACACACAAAATGGGCTGAGCATGTGTCCTTAAGCTGCAGTAAATAGGGCTTACCTGTTCACATCTTCTTTTTCATTCACTTTTGTTGGGGTTGTTGGCTGTGCGTGTTTGCCTTAGCTGCGGCATCCTGGTTTTTGGTTCGTTAAAGCCCATTCGATATTAACTCAAGCACATTTGGTTTGTGCGTGTTGAGATGCTCTATATTTGCATGCAATGAATGGGAATATTGACTATTTTATGACTATACAATTTATATATAAATAATGATTATATCTTGGTTTTCATTTGATTCACTTGCCTTTGGGGCAACCATTAAAAGCTCTTAATATACATTTGATTGAGCTTGTATACCGGGAATATTATATTTCATTGCTCCATTGATTACATTCAGCATACATATATTTTATATTACATTTCATTCATTCATTATTCCAGCTGTTTAAGCACCTTCAATGACTTTCATTTTCCTAGTCTTCTGGGAATCAATTGCTTAGCCATGGTCATGCCGTGTCTGCCTCTGGTCATCTGCTTCAGCAATTATCACTTTGTTAATCAAGAGCTTGTCGAAATGCTTCGGGATTTCTTGTTTCTTACATAATGAAGTAGCTTGAATTGAAGGGGCTCTTTTAGGCAGCAGTCGATAGTTAAATCTTTAATAGAAAGGCGCTGTATTATAAGTATTTTATTTATATTTGTTAGCCAAAAGTAAGTAAATGTTGCAAATCTTTTGTTAGGCATGTTTTGCTCAAGCTGGTTGCAGGTATATATTGAATATATCGATTAGAGGCAATGATGAAGCAACAATAATATATTTTTCTTTTCCTGTATTTTAATTAAAATATATATTAAATATCTATATACATATATTTAGTCATCAACAATAACTCGAAATCCACAGCATATTTAAAATATTAATTATTATTTTTTCTATGCAAAATAGCTCAACTTTGCATTCAATTGAAAAGCTTGCTATAAATATTCTTAATGAGTTAACAGAGTTAATTCAAAAATGTTTTTGGGTATTAGTTTTCTGTATATTAAATAAAATTTGGTTATTTCTATTTTCTTCTCTCTCTCAATTTATTAAATTTTTATTACTATTATTTTTAAAAATTATGAAGTAAATATTATATTTCACTTGTAATTTAAATAAATAAAAATATAATAAAAACATGTATACAAATTAAAAAAAAAGAATTATTTTATATTATTATATTATTTTATATTATTATATATTACATATATAACTTTTTTAATAATAAAAATTTAAATAAATAATATAACTTGCTTACATACAACAATTGAGTAAGCGAGCAGAAACTCCCATTTATTCAACCGTTTTTGTTTGTCTTAACCATTTTCAGGATATAAAAGCAAATTTCTATTGTAATATGAAATTGAAAATATATTTACTCTTGCGATAGATTTTAAAGGAACTTCTTCGTGTCTGGCACATTTTTTAGGGAAATTTATCTAATGTACTTTTTATTCCAAGTATTTATTTATATACATTCATCACTGCCTATTGAAAAAAACACGACACGAAGCAATCCATATAAAAACACAAGAGCTTTCAAAAACTAAATACTTTTTCAATTTCATTGAATTCAATAGAAATCTGCTGCAGCGAAAGCATCCAAAAATCCTTTGCAACGTAGGCATATGTGTGTGTGTCTGATATGCCTATGCATGTAAAGAACCTGATTGAAAAAAAAAAATCCATTACCAAATATACAAAGCAGCCAAGGCTTACAAATTCGTAGGTAAATTGACAAAATTCCATGAAAATTCTACAGAAAATCTGAATCGATCCGACACGTGTGGTCTTGTGCACTTACCTGGCGCCGGTTAATCGAGGTACAATGAACTCTGGCAAAATACCAGAAAAGGCCATCAAAAAAATAAATAAAATAAATAGAAAAAGAAATGCGAAATTCATGAGATTGAGTCGAAGGGATTTGAACTGCCAAACCAGTTGAAAAACCGCAAAGCACACAGATTTCCGGCAATTTCCTGGCCGGATAGCTGACGCTCATTTCACACCTTGATTTAGGTCTTGGCCACATGAACCAAAGCCAAATGTAGCGTAGATGACAAACATTGTCAACTGTGTTAGTTGCTGCCATTCACACTCTCTAATTGGATTTCCTCTCACAATTCTCACGACGGGCGATTTTAATGAAGCTCGTTGGTGTTTCCTCATTGCGAATGAGTTCCCATCTGACGCCTCCTCATTCGCTTTCGCCAATGCCCATCTAAACACCTCATTCGCATTTACTTTCAGTAATTGACTCATTCATTATTGATTGCGGTTCAGAATTTTTGCGCATTTCCTCGGGCTGTGAAATCAAATTGCCATCGTTTCCATCAATCGCAGACATTTGCTTCTAATTGCCCAAAACAAAAATTTTGTAATTAATTTTGAGCATGGCTCAGTTATTTATCAAGCAATTAAAATTGTGAATTTATTAGAGAACAGAAGTTGGCGAGCATTGCAGAGATATTTTATCATGATTTAGGTATTGTCGAGTGCATTAGCTGAATTAAAATTGAAATTAATATGTATAATTTCGTAATTCTGCTTTGCTAATTATGCAGGCAAGAAAAATTCATGAAATTTGAAACGAAAAAAAAGAGAGAGAAGAAATGGTAAATTATGAAGGCTTTTCATAAGCTTAAACTTTATGAGAATCTTTATAGTTTAAGGGAATTCCTCATAGTTCAACATACATTATGTTTTTATATTCTCAAGAAAATGTAAAAATAATTCTCAAATAATAATGCTCCCTTTTGCAAAAAAAAAAAAAAAAAAAATAATCATTTTATTTTTAGTGCAAAAAAAAATAATTTATTTTTAGTGTTTTTAAATTTTTTTTATTCACACTCTTTATGAATATATTTAACAAAAACTTGTTCTGTTGCTAAAATGTATAAAACATCTTTTATTCAATATTATTTGATGTAACTAAAGTGGAATTTTGTATGCAAGACTAACTCAGTTAAGCTTTAAGCTAAGCATATTTAAATCTAATTTTATGTGAATTTTGCAGTCCATCTAACAGCATTTGCTGCCATAATATCCGAGCTGGCTGCATTTATAATTCAGCATTATACTAATAAAAATAACGTAATTTACTGTTGCAGCCACAACTCGGAACATGTTAGTTATTTTTTATAGCGCATGCTTTTTGGGCAATAGCTGAGCTGTATTAAGCCACAAGCTGATTCTAGAGGGAGATGTAGCAAGCGAAACCGACACAGAATATAGAATATAGCAAGAGCAAAAGCAAATGCCTTTTATTGCCACAGAAATGCGACCGAGCAAGCGGAAGCGGAAATGCGTTGTTATGGCTGCAATGGCATATTGACTTGTGTGGCTGCCCGCAAAACTGTGTACAAAGAGATAGCAAGACAGAGAGAGACAAAGAAAGAGAGAGAGAGAGAGATAGTATTTTTGGTGCTTCAGCAACAGCAGCTGCTGCTCTGCTTCTTGACTAGCTTTCAGGCTTCACTTTTATTGTCAGCTCAAGTAACAAAAATATTTTTCAGTAAATTTATCTTATGGCTCCTCGACCCACGCTGCATTAGAGCCCAAAGAACCGAATATAGTGTCCAAATGCCCTGAGGGCTTAAGAATTGCTCCGCTTGGCTTGAGCCTTTGCCTCTATGAGAGTCTGTTATATTAAAAATTCCACAAGTGCAGCTGAGTTTGTGAGCAAAAAAGACGCCGCAGGTACAAATTCCACTTGGCATTACGATGTTCCTCTTGTTCGGCCTCAAGTGTATTGCGTTTAGCTTCGATTGCTTTGCTAATGCATTCCACTTCTATGATTAACAAATAACTATTGCAGCAAGTTATTGAAAATGCTACGTTTTCATTTTTATTAGGAGGATGTCAGATTTATATACGCGGAAAACATTGAATATGGGAATTCAGGGTGTAATGGTTTCTTTAAAATCCTATCGATTTACATAATTTATCTTTAGTTATTTTTTATTTTTTTTTTTTTATTTTATTTTTTTTAATTTTATTTTTTTAATTTTTTTTAAAATTTTTTTTTATATATATTTATCTAAGTTTTAAACATGAAAAAAAAAAAACAAAAAAACAGATATTTAAGAAAACTGTATAATTTAAATATTTTTATAATTTATATATCATAAATGTATGATTATAATTTTTTAAATATTTTATCCGTGTAAACAGCTAAATAGAAAATAATAAAAAAAAGAAATAATAATACAAATTTTAGAAATATAATATGCCAAAGAAATGTGAAAAAAAAAACACGCTGAGTCAAAATATATATAAATATATAGAAATATTCATTGCAAGAAGAAATTTAAAAATAAAATAATACAAAAAAAAAAAAAAAAAAAAAAATAATAATAATAATAATAATAAAAATTTTAAAAATATAATATGCCAAAGAAATGTTTAAAAAAAACTTAAATATTATTGCTGAGTCAAAATAAATGTTCATTGCAAGAAGAAATTTGAAAATAATATTTTAAAAATAATAATTTAATATACATTCACTTATAATTTATGTATACTAATTCAAATTTAGTAAAAATATAAAATAAATTAATAAATTTTAATTTTTTAATTGCAAACTAATAAAAACGAAAAAAAAAAAACATTTTTAATTAAATTTGTATTGGCAAAATTAATTTAGCTGGCTAAAAGTATTAAAATTATGAATGTATTAAATATACAAAATTATTTGTTACTGTAAAGTCGCGTGTTATAAAATTGAGTATGCCTGATATTTGAAATGCAAATTAGAATCAGGAAGTCGGCAAGAATGTTTTACCCAAGCACAAGTGATATGTATCGATGAATATATTAGAGCAGTAGGTGTTTAGTTTACAAAGCTTTAGACATGCCTCGAAGTTCTTGAGAACATTCAAACCTTTTTTCTTTTCGCCAGTTAACCTGTTAACCTCTTTAGCTACTATTAGCTCTCTCACACACATACTCTTCTCTACTTCAATCTTATTCTTTTTGGCTTACAAATGTGGTAAGCTAGAATAACATTTTCATAGCAATTTGGCTTTGAGGCTGTTGCATATTTCAGCCGTAAATTATACGCATGGGAGAAGTTGATGTGCCTATGCATAAAGCCCTCGAGTATCGTTGTGATTTGCATGTATTTTGCATGCTAATGTGTGTGGGTTGGATGCGATCTAGTTACCTCTATGTCACCTGGCATTTGCACCTGCACAAATGCGTGTCTGTGTGTGGGTCGGTGCCTTAATCCATTCTAATTTCTTTGACTTAAATGCCACATTAAATCATTTTAGTCTAACTGACTTTTGGCTTGGCTCCATTCAGCCAACTATTTAGGGTTCAAAGGGCGTCGATTTATCATATCTGGTTGCCCTCCACTTTCTATCTGTTTGCATAATGACCCAAATAAACATTGGCCATGCTTTTCGCCTCAGCTTAGACCCTCGCTCACACACCGTCCGGCTGCCTGAGTTTTTGCTATATTTTCATGCCACTCGCATATTAATGAGCGTGTCTGAGTGTGAGAGACTGTGAAACTGTCCATGTGGGTGCAAACAAAAAACTCTAGTAGCTGGGCATGCATGTGCATAAGTCTTAGCTCTTTTTTTTTCATGTGTAAATATTGTCTAGAATTTGAATTCAAAATTGACTTTTAGTAACTCTTAATTAAATTTGAAATACAATTTTGATTTTTGGCTTATATGATAACATTTGAATTTATTTTAAATAAATTCTCTAAATTTTAAATACAATTTTGATTTATAGATTATATGATAAAATTTGAATTTATTTTAAATAAATTCTCTAAATTTTAAATACAATTTTGATTTATAGATTATATGATAAAATTTGAATTTATTTTAAATAAATTCTCTAAATTTTAAATACAATTTTAATATTTATATAATAAAATTTGAATTTATTTTAAATAAATTCTCTAAATTTTAAATACAATTTTAATATTTATATAATAAAATTTGAATTTATTTTAAATAAATTCTCTAAATTTTAAATACAATTTTGATTTTTAGCTTATATGATAACATTTGAATTTATTTTAAATAAATTCTCTAAATTTTAAATACAATTTTGATTTTTAGCTTATATGATAAAATTTGAATTTATTTTAAATAAATTCTCTAAATTTTAAATACAATTTTGATTTTTAGATTATATGATAAAATTTGAATTTATTTTAAATAAATTCTCTAAATTTTAAATACAATTTTAATATTTATATAATAAAATTTGAATTTATTTTAAATAAATTCTCTAAATTTTAAATACAATTTTGATTTTTAGCTTATATGATAACATTTGAATTTATTTTAAATAAATTCTCTAAATTTTAAATACAATTTTGATTTTTAGCTTATATGATAAAATTTGAATTTATTTTAAATAAATTCTCTAAATTTTAAATACAATTTTAATATTTATATAATAAAATTTGAATTTATTTTAAATAAATTCTCTAAATTTTAAATACAATTTTGATTTTTAGCTTATATGATAACATTTGAATTTATTTTAAATAATTCTCTAAATTTTAAATACAATTTTGATTTTTAGCTTATATGATAAAATTTGAATTTATTTTAAATAAATTCTCTAAATTTTAAATACAATTTTGATTTATAGATTATATGATAAAATTTGAATTTATTTTAAATAAATTCTCCAAATTTTAAATACAATTTTAATATTTATATAATAAAATTTGAATTTATTTTAAATAAATTCTCTAAATTTTAAATACAATTTTGATTTTTAGCTTATATGATAACATTTGAATTTATTTTAAATAAATTCTCTAAATTTTAAATACAATTTTGATTTTTAGCTTATATGATAAAATTTGAATTTATTTTAAATAAATTCTCTAAATTTTAAATACAATTTTGATTTATAGATTATATGATAAAATTTGAATTTATTTTAAATAAATTCTCTAAATTTTAAATACAATTTTAATATTTATATAATAAAATTTGAATTTATTTTAAATAAATTCTCTAAATTTTAAATACAATTTTGATTTTTAGCTTATATGATAACATTTGAATTTATTTTAAATAAATTCTCTAAATTTTAAATACAATTTTGATTTTTAGCTTATATGATAAAATTTGAATTTATTTTAAATAAATTCTCTAAATTTTAAATACAATTTTAATATTTATATAATAAAATTTGAATTTATTTTAAATAAATTGAGTTATCTTAATTCAATTCAATTGATTTATTTAATTATAAATTTTAATTTTTACTGAATAAGATTTTTTTTCTTTTTTTTTTTTTATAAGATAACTACTTTTAGTATTTAATTATAAATTATTTACAATATTTATTAGTTTTGTGCATATTCGCTATTTCTTTTAATTGTTTTATATCACATTTAATATGCTCCTTTACCCGAGTCTCTTTTCCTGCTAATTTTGATTATTCTACTCCCTAAATCAAACAAGAAATTAGTCTTTCAGCATAACATTCGTATTAACATTTGTATTTTTAATTTATTGACTTATTTACCTAACATTTCCTCTTTGGACAAATGTACTCAAACTGTGTTTTCACCTCATTATTTATTCACTTGCCCCATTGCGTGTTGCAATTTAACAACTTGGCTTGGCTGCACGCGGCGTATACGTAATGCAATTGGCCTAGTAACTGGCAACGGCCGGCCCGTGTCGAATGACACTGCACAAATTAATAATTTCTATATTTATTATTTAAGCCACAATCAACGCGCCAGCCTTGGCTCAAGGTCAGCTATTGTTCTTGTCCTTGACTCTCGAGCGATTATCGACTTCGAACTTACTCAAATTCCAGCCAAAATTTTGATTGCACTTGCAGTCGTTATGCAATATTCTAACCTGCAGCTGCAGCTGCATTCATTAAGCTTCGTCTTTTTTCTGCTTAACTCTAAACTCATTTGCATGACTGGCAGTTGGAGTCTGCTTCTAGTCCTAATTAGGTTCGTGGTGCAACGTGCCACATGCAACAAGCGGTGGCAACTGCAAATTATGCTCGCTGACATTATCGCTGCTTGTTACAGAGCTCAGACAAGCAGGCAGCCAGCTGGGCTGGTTGGCTGGGTAGCCAAGCTCATTTGGCCAAAAGAAGTCAGCGGGAATAACAAAGTTAGACAACAACTAGTTGGTTGGGTGGTTGGGTGGCACGGATATGGCAAATCAGCTGGTTTATCAAGCACAACAAACGTCAAAACAATTTCCGGTTTGGCTAAGTCGCACAACATTATGACGCAGTTCGCGACTCGTGGCGAAAGTAACGAGCTTTCTTAGCCATTTTCTTGGCCGCGTTGCCAAAAGAACATTAACTATACGACATAACTAGACAGTTACAAAGCAACTTATAAATGTTTTTCACAAGTTTGTGCCTTCTATGGAATTGAAAGTTAAATTCTGTGCGAGATTTAAGCCTTAAGCTTTTATTTTGATATATATTTATAAATATGTATGTTATACATGAGTTTTAAGTTTCAGCACTGATTTGTGTATTCCAGAACTGAAAGCTCCTTTAGCTTGCCTAATATAATTCTGAAAATTTCCATTCAATCTCAAACTGCTCCAAAGTAGAATTTACGTCTTAGGTTAAAACGTGTAAGCCGTAAAAACATTTATATATTTATTCTATAAATAGTTCTCTATTCAGATTCAACAACTTGAATGAATGAGCTCTAAACATTTAATCTCTAAATTCAAATTGTGGACTGCTGTCGAAACACTCAGCTGTAAGGCTTCCGCTCACAGGCAATCAATTTCAATTCATTTTGCCTAACCGAAGAGATAAAACCAGAAGCAGAACCAAAACCAGAAACCAAAACCAAAACAATTCAATAGATTCAGTTCAATAATTGACTGGACAGTCAAACTGACAGCAAATCAAGTGCTGTTACCCATAGAATTTCAGCAAAAAAAAAAAAAAAAAACGATATAAGGGAACATAAAAACACATTTCGGTTGTGAAATTCTATGAATTCCAATGGGCAATTGCCAATGGCTTACCTGAATGGAAATTGGATTTTTGCAAGCACAAAAATTGACAAAAGTGCAAATGGCGAAACGAAAATGGATTCCCAACTTTGTTGATTGTTAAAAATTCAATGCTACAATTGAGGAAACTAAATAAATATATACTATATACTGAAAATAAAGCCTATATATATGAGAGAGAGAGTCTATTTTCAGTTGATGACCTTTCTCATCAAATTTTTAGTGAATACAATTTGTTGACCTAATGCAGACAAGAGCTTATGTCTGTTGTATGCCTCTCGAGTGAATAGGTGAATAGCTTTTAAATTTAACAAGGCTCTTCACAATCATGTTCAATTTTGCATTCACACAATTCTGAACAGAGCTGAACCCTTCCTTGTATGAATATAAGTTATTTGTTGTTATGAACAGAGCAAGTAGCTCTGCTTCTGCGGCGAGTGGTAACATGATAGCGGCTCGCCTTAGCTTTAAATAATAATAATAGAGAAATTTTTAAAAATATTTAGTCTTATATACGTTGTCTGAAATATTTAATCAGCATTAGGTTAAGCATGAAAAATAATAAGAGATTTTTTTTTATATTAAAACATAAATACTAAAATGTTTTAATATAAAAAAAAATCTCTTATAATTTTTCATGCTTAACCTGATTATGAAGTATTTCAGACAATTTGTATAAGACTAAATATTTTTAAAAAATTCTCTTCATTAATAATCTGTCTTATAGCAAACAAGAGGCAAATTCATTAACAATGACCAACAGTAGCCGCACTTCAACTTCGATTATTTAGATTTTAAAGAAATAAAGAAGCTAATTAAGCGTGTAAGAGTTTGCTAAAGGAAAATATACTCCTAAAATATATATTAAAAATAAAATGTAATTATATTTTCTACTGAGCTTAAGATTATTGCCAATCTTAAACAACAAGTCTTATCAAAGCAGTGTGCCAACGCTTTGCCAAATGCAAAATACATTTTTATAGACATACATATATAATATAATGTAAATTTCTCTCTCCCACTCTTTCTCTCCCTCTTTCACTATCATTCATACCCTCTCATTTCTTTCTGGTCTGCTCTAAAATGCTTCCAAGCGAGTGTGCAGAGATTATTGACTATATATGTGTACACACGCACACAAGCATAAATACATGAGACACTGGAAGAGTGTCTGTAATGTGTGTGCATATACATTTTGTGGTTAGTGTGAGTAACACTTAATGCCAAAGTCAGCGTTTGTATTGCCCAAAAAGATAGCAACAAAAACTGTTGGCAAACGGAAACGGAAGACACCCACAGACATTTGCACACGCGTCGAGCTAAGCAAAGCTTGGCAATAAAATTGGCGTAATTGTGGGCAGCGTTGGCGTTGCCAGCGCCCATGGCCAACTAAATAAGTCAGATTTGCTTTTGCTATACTTCCTTTCTTCTAACGCTTCCTTTTTTTTTTGGCACAATTTTAAGCCAGTAATAAAGCAGCACAAAATTGATAAACAAAAATTATGAAAAACAATTAGAGGATGATGCGATAAATAAATAAAAAATTAAATTATGATAAAGAGAGCAAGTTAAATAATAAACAATAAATAAAATAATTATTTTATTTTATTGTAATTTATTGAAAATTAATTGAGATTTTATATAGTTTATATTTTTATTTAATTTTTTATTTATTTTATTATAAAACTATATTTTTGTTATTTGGTAGGAAATAGGAGATCTTGTGGTCTAATGTTAGATATCTCAGTTATATGTACAGCAACTCTTCAGCTTTACAACTGAAAATTGAGTTTAGATTGAAAAGAGTTTGTCTTTTGCAGAGAAACCTTTACTGTGCAACAAGTTGTCAGCGCTTGAATAACTGAGTTGCAGATCAATGTAATATGGTAGACAATTTATTTAATTCTTTTTATTTTATTTTTATTTTATTATATTTTATTTAATTTACAATTGTTATTAAAGCATAAAAAAATATTTAAAAAATATTATAGATATCACCAAGATCCTCTAAAACAAAAATATCAAAAGTTTTTTCACTCATATAAGCTCAATCCTTAATTCAATAAGATATATCTACAGAGAGCATTTGATATCTGATTTCATAAGCTAACAAAAATATTAATGTGAATTTCAAATGTCGAGATTTAATTTTGTGATTTAAATAATTTCCAGCGCTCTTACGAACAGGACGGCATCGATTTTTCACTCTGATCAAGAATCTTCTACTGCATTTTGCTCTGCTTTCACATTTTCAATATGAAATATTGATATATTTTGCCCAACTCACTAACTTCACGTTCTTTAGCTTGAACAGGTTTTATGATGACTCATTGAATGGAATTTATGGCTGTGTCATTAGGCGACAGTCTCATAATAAATTCCAAATAACCAATTAAATGATTTGCTGTCATTGTTAATCTTAACAGGCTTGTCCACTTGAGCCATTTGAGTTTATGGAAACATGAAAGTAAATCGATCGTTAAATTCGAATATACTTTATAAATATATAACCAAGAGCGCCCAATGGTTCGACAGGGTATTTTTTGACAAAATTCAATGTACTCTCGTATACCCTGCACTACTTTAATTTTATAATAGGAATATCAATTTTTTAACTAATCTATTCCCACAGCTATTCGATGAAAGGGTCAACAACTAATTTGAATATTCATAAAGGCTTTTCGAAAACTTTGATAATGATTAACTGAACCCTGATAATCTAAATTACGCCGCAAAACTCTCAAGTGTGAAAGCCAAAAAAAAAAAAAGAATGAAAATTGAATCGTATTTCATAAAACTTTCAAATTGCTTTTGCTAACAGACGCTTCAGCTAACTGCACAGGTTTGTCAGCTGCCAAAATGTTGCTGCTGCTGCTCTCGCTCTCTCTTTCTTTCCCTTTCTCTCTCTCTCTCTCTTTCTCTTTCACTTTCTCTTTCTGTACCTGCCAAAGAAGATAAATGTTTGGCTATAAATTCTGTGGCTCTTATACAAGCTCATAAATTTAGCTTAGCTACAATGAGGAAAACGCGAGAAAATACAATATATGAAAAAAGCAATGACTGCATGATACTCGCTCGAGTTGCAAAGATAGATAAGTGGATTAAATTATAATTAAATGCGCTAACAATTTGCATAAACTGAATGTATATAGTTTGTATTTCGACAAGCACTCAGCTCGATCGATATTGCTTAAAACCAATATAACCTTTTCGCTGCCTGAACGCGTGTATTAAAACAAAGTAGCCATCATAAAAACAGCGGGTAAATCACATTTTCCGCTGTGGCTAAAAGACTTGAGTGCATAAATTTAATTTAACGCCAAGGTGAAAAAAAAAAAACAAAACAAAAAATATATACATATAAGAAAAAGTTTATATATATATATTCGTTCTTGTATATGCGTATAAACAAAATCAATTTGCGCTTGTTGAAGTATTACCTAGAGTTTAGCAGAAATTCCCAAAAGATGGCGCTAAGCTTGCTGCTACATCCTATATATGAATATGAATAGCCGTGCATGTGTGTGTGTGCGTGAGTGCGCGCTAAAGGTGACGGCCAAAGGATATGCCCCAAGGACAAATGATTATGCTGGCGAGATAGCTGTGTGAACACAAAATGGTAAATAGCAAAGAGGAAGAGATGCTATGGTGTGATTAGAGGAAGCAAGAGGGGCCGAGTGAAGCTTGGCGGCTGACTAAACATGGCAAACAGATCTGCTTTTGACAGGTGTAAAATAGTTGGAATGATTGACAAAATGAATACCCTGCAGGGACATTAACCCAGGTTTGGCAGGCAATAGGAGAATGCCCATAAGTAAAGGGAAATGGATTTTATATAGATATAAATATAAGCTAAGTAAGCCAATAGACTTTCTAATGAATTCAGCTGATTAAAACTTAAAAAAAAAATTTATATTAAATTTAAAGTTGCCTTATAAAATTTGTCTACATTTAATTTATTCATAGAGACAGCAGCTGATCAGATCTATACAGAATTATAGGGTATTTCGGCTTGCAGTGCCTTCTCTATATGCACCCTGCGGCCTATCAGCTGAAAAGTGTTAAGCTTCAACTAATTGAATGAGCGGGAAAAGACAAGAGGGTTTGCTCTAACGACAGCTCAAATGAAGCGTGAAAACTTGACGTGGATATAATGTTAAATGCGCACATTTATCAGAAAACGAGCGTGAGAAAGAGACAGAGAGAGAGAGAGAGAGGGAGAGACAGAGAGGAGTCATGGAGATTGTCAATGCAAAAACAGCGAGGACATGTGGGCAAGTGAAGAACTTCAACATAATATCCTTGTCAATCACATTTGGCGCTTATCAGTGCCACAGCAGACATATCTTTATATACAAACATACATATATATCTATATATATAGGGTAAATATATGCATATGTATTACAAGCTCATCTCAAGTCGGCGATCTTTGCATGTGCGCGCATGATGAAGCTTATGCGTGACTTTATTGTCTTTGTGCAAATTGTTGGAGCATTAATGTGCGACAATTTGCAATTTGATTAGCAACAACAAAAACAACACTAAGACAATCCCTAATCTCTTCATCCTCTTTCGTGTGCGTGGCAACGCCTTCGTTATGGATTTTATGTCTTTCGTCTCGTCAAAATTCGTTTAGTTTTGCCCTCGCAGCATAATGAATTGCCCAGAAATTGATTATTGTCTTGTTTTAGTTGTTTTCTTCTTTTTTTTAGTATTTGATTAATATTTGCTCAAGTCGTGGCGGCATAAGTTCTATTTGTAGCCCACATCTGGCTTTTATTATCATTGTCGTGATAATTATATTGTTATATCCGCTCGAGCGTTGCATGAGATTCTTAACTTGGCTTGGCTTGATTAATGGGCTTTAAGGCAAAAATCCCCAAGGTCTCAGCAACCAAAGACTGTGCGTCTAATTAATGAGCTTCATATTTCAAACAATAGCCAACAACAACAGCAACCACAACAACAACAGCAAGCACGAACCGCCAGCCTATTAATATGCTAGACAATGGCCAATAGTTGGCCAACGTCCAGAATACTTGAACTTGGCCAAGAAAATGTCAAATCTGTTCAAACCTTTAAATCGTTGCGAGACAATGGCAAATCCGAAGCAGACCTTTATAATATAATTCCTTTTGATAGTCGATCAAAAATAGAAATTGGAATTTTAGTTGTCTGCTGAGGCTAATTAATATTGTAAGCTGATTTGAGCATGTCTCAAGGCTGAAGTACTTGAAGTTCTGTCTCCATGGAATAATTCGATGAATGTGAAAGTTGTGTAATGAGCTTTAATAATAAATAAAAAATTGTTGTAAAGATAAGGAAAGTAGGATTGGTGTGTGAGAGAGAGAGGGAGAGAAAAAGAGAGAGAGAGAGAGCGGGAGACTAAACACTGAGAACTAAGTGCATGTAGCTAGAGAGATGAAAGGGAATAGATAGGATGGTTAGGCGTAGGCAGATTGACAGAGAGTGTGAGAGGCGGAGGCAGGTGAGAGAAGGAGCGAGAATGAGAGAGAAAGAGAGAGAGTAAAATAAAGGAACACAGAAAAAACTTAGAGGCAAACATTTGTGGAGATGGAGCTCGACAATTGGACGCTTGAAATACGGGCGAAGAAATAACATAATATAGCCAGCATCAAAGAGGGAAGAAGAGGCGAGATAGAAAAAGAACAGAGAGATGTATGGAAGCTGAGTGAAAAATACGCGCGAGATCACGAATATATTATTTAATTACTTGACTCAACTCGACTCAAGCTCAACGCGAACTCAGACACAAGAGTGTCGATCGAGTGTCAATCGATATTTATTTTCAGGGCACACTTGATTATTTACACTAATAAGACATTATTGTGATCTGACTGAAACAAATTATGAATAAAATATGTATGACAATAAAACATACATTAACATAAAAATATTTTATAAACAAAAAGTGAGCAGCACAATATTCTTGCTAATGGAAATTGCATTCATGCTGTAAATTAAAATGAAATTATATAAGTATCAACATGAAGAGCATTAAGCACGCACTGCCTCACACACACACACACATTTACACATGCACTCACCGACATGCACTCACCCACATATGTAAGTGTAAGTAGAAATTGACAGCAATTGAGCTGGCGAGAAACCACAGCAATTAAATTGCAATCCAAGTGAAAATTTTCAAAGACCACAAGACTTAGACAGCAAAAGCAACAATCGCAACAACAACAACAACAACAACAACAACTGCGACTACTACTACAACAATAAGAACAATAGCAAAATCCATGTAGCTAGACATCTGCCACTTGGCGTTATTTGCGTAAACAAAAGGACAAGGCAAATGTCAGCAATTGTCAGCTCAGTCCTAAGGCAAGGGCAGGGCCAAGCCACAATCTCAGCCTGTTGACTGTGTGTGTGTGTGTGTGTGAGTGGGTGTGTGGGTGTATGGATGGGTCATGACATTGCCCTCGGCACTCGATAATTAAAATGTAGCCCTTGGGTCGAGTGGCACATGCTGCCGAGTGTTTTTGGGTCGGTTGCCTCTGACCTAGAGAGTTGAACCTCAGCATAAATCTTAAGTTTTGCCAAGCAGACATTTATCATTTGCCTTGCATAGAAATAAATTCCAAATGCATATTTCTTTCAGTTTGAAACTCTATTTTCGTGCACATGTGCCGGAAATGCACGAAAATGCACCGAGTGGCCCATGTGCAATAAACTAAGACATAAATCTCGATAGAACGAAAATACCAAAAAGTGTTGCCTACTTTGCAGCGCTCGCTCGCAATGGAATTGAATCTTTGCTACCCCAACTAGCAGTGTCTTTAGAATTTTAAAATAAATATTGCTTAAATTCATATAAAATTTGGGTAATATATATTTTAAAATTAAACTCAAACATAATACATGAATATAGTCTCAGAGATGGTTCAGAAATAATTTATTTAGTATTTATTACATGTGCTCAAATCCTTGAATTTTCTATAATATTTGCTTTAGGCTTATCCAGAAAGTATTAAATAACCATGAAAATACTTGCTAATATTTATTTAGATTTTTTTATTGAGAGTATCAAATTTACATTCTATATTATATACAAATTTACAATTTAACGATAATACATTCATCTATTGTTTCAACTTACCTCAAGACATTTTTAACGCATTTTTGCCAGCAAATGTCAAAAGGTTAATGCTAAATGTAATTCGAAACGCGCTAAACGAAGGTTTACCCTTCGGCCTTATCAAGATTCTTAAGCAAGAACTAAAAGGAAAATTGATACGAAATATCGTTAAAGATGTTTTGGCCAATTGCCGTTTGCTATTTGAGCCATATAAATTGCATTGATGGCCATAAATATGCAACACGAGCCACGCCGCTGGCGTTTTGCAATTCGAATTGCACAAATTGGCCGGCTTTGCCGGCTTGGCAATTTGTTGGCCAAGTTGCTTTGGATAAATTGGCATCCAATGGCAATGGCAATGCCGCTGCCGCTGGTGCTGACGATGGTTCTTGCGCATGCAACATGCAACGCATTGTATTGCAACAAACCAAGTTGCCAACTTCACAACTTCTGCTGCTGCGCGCTGCATTTATTTGGTGTGGACACAAGGTCAAAGGTTGAAGCGCAGCCTGTGCCACAGATTCAATTAAAAATGAAATATATTATGTAAATATTCTGTTAGTCTTGGCACAGGTATTGGGTAAAATGCTTATATATATTTATATATGTAAAAATGTGAGCCGAAATTGTAAATGGAATTTATACTAACTATTAAAATAGAGCAGAACAAAAATATCTAATTTTTTTTAATGTAATGTAGCATTAAAAAACTGCTCAAAATGATACTCTTTTATACTTATATACTTACTTTTATACTTATACTTTTTATTTGTTATAAATATTCTTTTTGTCTCTGCGAGAATCCTTTTTTATTTATTTTTTTTAAATTTATTTTATTTTATTTAATTTAAACATGCTTTCTACTACCTAATTGGCTGCTTAACAAGTAGAACATAAAGGCACAATTATTTATAGTAGAACAATACAGATATTTCAATAACAATTTACATAAACAACAATCACAATTTGTTTAATTAATCACACAATAATCACATTCACTTTTACATTAAACATTATTTTATAGGAACCTCGCTGGGAGGTCCTGTGGATGGCACTTCTTTAATCTTCGTTTTCTGGCTTCTTTGTTAAGTCTTCTCGCCAAAGGGTTTTGGTGGCCTTCTAGTCCTGGTATCTAGCAGCTACCACTTGCATTACGTGTCCAACTTTGGGGACCTTGAGATCTTTTTCAATGTACCAGGGAGCATTGCTAATTTACCGAAGGATTTTTGCTTGTGCAACTCTTATTTTGTTTAGGTTTGATTTTGCCGCAATTCCATAGACTTGAAGCGCATATCTCCATAGCGAGAATCTTAAGCTTTAAAATACAGATTTTTTTTTTTTTAAATAATCGAAGTATTTTTTTGGGCTCTTCTCGATTTTATATTATTCATAAAAATAAAATTCCAGCATATATTAAGATTTTTGATTATAAAAAGTGACTGCCTTCAATATTATTTACTGAATTTCAAGCTTAGACTTATATTCACATTTATTCATAAATCTTTAATTAAATAAAAAAATCAAAGTAACAAATATAAAGAAAATGTATTTAAAATAATCATAGTTGGACAGCTGTTATTTAGATGCTTAGTATTTTTTGTAAAGAGAACTGAAATGGGACAACAAAAAACATTTGTAAAAAAATATAAAGAAAATGGCTAAATATTGTAAAAAAAAAGCGTGCAGCTGATGAAATAGCTGCAGTTAAATAATATAAAAAAAAAGACCTTAAATTGGGGACAGCAAAAAACTTTGATTCAAACGCATTTACAGAATGAACAAACATAACATTTTTTTTAATGTTTTAACTGTCAAAAATTTGAACTCAATAAACGAAAATGGAATTTCGATTACCAAAATAATTGAAACACATTTATTTATAGAAATTTACTCCTTTTTGCTGTAACCAATTTCAGCATTTGATATTTCTCTCAAATCGAATTGAATAAAATAATTTAGAGTTCATTTTTGGTTCGATGCGCAGCTAGATCTTGGCTGAAGCAAATAAAGGCAATCCTCTTTGGCTAGCAGCGATTGCTATACATTTTGGCTACACAGCCAAAAACGAGCGGCAAGCCCATCCTTTCATGCCAACATAAATCAAAGTTATCGTGACGAGTCGCCACGGACGCAACGCGCCCACATTGCACTCTGCAGCTGCACTTTTAGTAGCCGCATTTTGCCTTTTGCTCACACATCTCTGTGTCTGTCTGTGTGGTTCCATTTCTCGTTTATTTTTGTTTTTCCATGCACTACTGAAGGTAAATAGGTTAAATGGGGTATGTTGGAGTGAAGTAAATTATGTTGTTATTTATTATTTATTATTATGTTGTTAAGTAAAGAAATCGAAGGAACAGCTGTACATTCAAATGAATGTCTAGTTGACTTTCTATATAAAATGTATAAGATTATACTCTTGATTAGTTACATGGATTGTTTTTTTTTTTTCGTATCTTTAATAAATTTGTCAATAGATTTATGAGAAACTTATGATCCCTTAAGACTTGATTTTTATAGAAAGTTTCGTTACTCTCAGAGCTTAAGTGATCGGCTAAGTACACATAGATTATAACTACTTGGATATCACTCGTCATATTATTTTATGTGAGGCAGCAGATCATGCACTGCAGCATATGCTCTTCTACTTTTACAGGGTATCGCTTAATCAAGCAATCGCATCTAAAACACTTTTCAGTTATCTTTACTCTCTTTTTTTTTTTTTTTTTGGAGCACAACATATTTCACATGATGCGCTCAGAGAACACTCAATTACCACTTAATGTCCGTACTTCAGCACAATTTACGCAAACATGGCGAGCGCAAGAGCCACATGTAGCGTATGTATATAGGTTAGGCAGGGCAGGGCAGGGCACGGCAGCACTGTCTAGCAACTGTGTGGAGCAGCCAACTGGGTGCCACAACAACCAGCAACAATAACAACAGCAACAACAACTGTGAACCACTTTGTTACAATTTGTAATGAGTTTTTGTTGTTGTTATCGCTCAAAAGAAAATTGCACAAGTTGTTCGCCATTTGGTTTGCAGCTTTTTGCGTGATTTTCGTGCATTAAGAGTCAACGAAAATTACAGTAAATATTCGGCAAGTTGAAATCGACAGGGCCAAAAGGAAACATTCATATGCTCTATAGTTCCAGGTATCTTTTTACTATCTATTTTCTCAGAAAATCAAAATTAATAAATAAATATATATATTTTTTTTTAATTTTCATTTAATCTTTTGTATAATCATTTTGACTTTTATTTATTTCACATTTTATTTCACATTTTTAATGCAACAAAAACAAGTTTCAATTATTTCTGAGCGTGTCTTTACTGTACTCATAGGAAAAAAAATTTTTTTTACTTAATTTAAAGTAAACATTTTTGACATTGTAACTAACTGTGCTTTCAGCTTTCAGCTCAATAGTCGTTGCTTGTCTTTTGTTGAGCTGTAGTCAACATTTACCCCGCCCCACAGAAAGCCGTAGCCCTCAGATATTCTTAAGCTTGACTTATGTACATTGAGAGGATTGGTCGAGTTGCAAATTTATTATTTGGATGCACTTGCAGTTGACTTTTAATTAAATCAGTATGCGTAAAATGAATTTGGCTGGTTGAACGCTGGCAAATGTCAGTTTTCATTTGCCAAACAGCTTAGTTGGCGAGGTATTAAAACTTGAACGTAAAATCCCACCAATCCCTGCCGTTCCATTGCCCATACCCTGTTTGACTCATTAAATAGTCAAGCGAATTTCACGGAAGTCGTCGACGTCGTCGTCATTGCCAACGAGACAAACTATTTTGTTAAGCCAGGTGCTTAGACTGCAGCTCGAGCGACTGTCATTGACATCCTTGAGGCATCCCTCTGCGTATAACCGACCATGGCGGCATTAAGTCAGCAGCACTTACCACTTGACAAATTCACTTAGATTTGTTTAGTTTCGCACAATTTGCCATTTGTTGCTGTCACACACAACTTGAAATGATTTCAACTGCGCTATTCTGGCCTGGCTTAACGACTCAAGCTCAAGCTGCATTTGGCAACAGTAGCTAATCTCCTATGTATCAGGCAGATACAGATACAGGATGCAGGATACAGATACAGATACAGATACAGATACAGATACAGATACAGATACAGATACAGATACAGATACAGATACAGATACAGATACAGATACAGATACAGATACAGATACAGATACAGATACAGATACAGATACAGATACAGATACAGATACAGATACAGATACAGATACAGATACAGATACAGATACAGATACAGATACAGATACAGATACAGATACAGATACAGATACAGATACAGATACAGATACAGATACAGATACAGATACAGATACAGATACAGATACAGATAGTAAAGTTTTAATTTACAGTTTAACTAAATGAATTCAACAGAATTTAAATTGTTTTTATTTAAAAAACAAATCGACAACAGCTTTTCAAATATTTGTATATATATAAAAAAAAAATTAAAATTAAAAAAAAATAAATTAAAACGCTGGAATTTATAGCGCATAAAGAAGAGAGTACCTATTTGCACATATATAAAAAATTCCATTATGGCATTTTTTTCTGCGTATTGCACATTTGTTCGCTCAGCTTTTCTACTTTTTATGCAATTTGCATACAAAATCAGAATTTAGCTGCAAATTGGCATTTACGTTTTTAATTACTAAAATTTGTTATGTTGCCACACAGAAGACTTCTCTGAAAATTAATAATATATACACAAATAATTGAAAAAAATAAAAACTATTCGATTGCAATTTTAGCTGAGATTATTCCGATTATTTTTCCATTTTATTAATGTAAATATTTTAAATAAAGGAATGCAAATGCACATCTTTAAATATATAATTATATATTTAAATTTTGTAGATGTGTTCTTAATTTAACTGATTTTTATTCACCAAATATTAATTACTGCTCTGGCTTTCAATCAAATTTTTATTTAGAACTAATTCACTGTAACAATTAAATAAATAAATAAATAAATAAATAAATAAATAAATAAATAAATAAATAAATAAATAAATAAATAAATAAATAAATAAATAAATAAATAAATAAATAAATAAATAAATAAATAAATAAATAAATAAATAAATAAATAAATAAATAAATAAATAAATAAATAAATAAATACATAAATACATAAATAAATAAATAAATAAATAAATAAATAAATAAATAAATAAATAAATAAATAAATAAATAAATAAATAAATAAATAAATAAATAAATAAATAAATAAATAAATAAATAAATAAATAAATAAATAAATTAATAAATTAATAAATAAATAAATTAATAAATAAATAAATAAATAAATAAATAAATAAATAAATAAATAAATAAATAATTCACAAAAAATATTGGTTACTATTTCACTGCGCTTATATAAAAATATAAAAAATCAAAGAAAAATATGTGTGTATTTTTAATAAAGTCTAATTGAACTAAACTAATTGAAATTCATCAAAAAAAAAGGATTTTTTACATTTTAATCACTATATATTTGTTAAGTATGCATTCAGCAATTAAAATAAAATATTTTAAGTATATTATAATTTAATATTTAATTTAAAAAATAAAATATATCTGACTTAAAACATTACAATCTATGAGAATCATAATTTAAAATAATAACTGTATTCATTTATAGGGTATCTAGTTATATTCCCTCTACAAAGATTACTGAGCACTTGAAAGCTTTTCCAAATTGAAAAGAAATACATGTATATTCCAACGATATTTTGCTGCATATATGTATGTATATTATGTACGACTCTTGATACCAAGTCTGAAGCATGTTAAGTGTTTGTTGGCTCTTCTTTAGTGTGCTGTGTGCTGTTGCATAACAAGTTGCATGTGGCAAGCAGCTAGTGGCAGCTACTGGCACCTAGTAGCAGCAAGTTGTGTGCAGCAAATGGCACTAGGCTGTTGGATGTATGTTTGCAGCGTGTTTGTGTGTGTGCGCTTGTTACACACACCTGGCGTGAAAATGGGCGCTCAAGTAGCATGTAATATCACTTAGAGGCAAACTAATCCCGATGCCTGCCACAGTCAGCTGCAGTCGTGACTCTTGGCTAAGCCTAAACAACTGTACTAGCTGGGTCGAGTCGCTTGCCTTGCGGCTCGATGTCGATGTGCGCCTGCATTTGACATTAGTTGACAGTTTTGTAGTTTGCTGGTTAGTGTTTGTTAAAGGGCGAACGTGTCGGATGAGCTTAAGCCAAACATTGATGCACAAACTGCAGCGTTTCGGTATCGAAATGCTTATTATATGCCAATGACAGCTGTGTGCGCCTATGCAGATATCAGGATACCATCATGTGTAATCCGCATCTTTGGCTAGAGATAAACAAAGAGCATGAAACACGATACGAGCACAGCTCTCAGCTCCATTCAGTCCAATATGGCAACTAATCGGATTATATTTCAATAGGATCTGTCTAGTCAACAAAGGCCGACTGTGCCAAAGCTGGACTTTGCCAACAACTCAGAGGGAAAATTACCAACTGGCATTTAAATATCTACAAATTCATCTTCTTAATTCATTAATCATTGCTTGAAAAGATTAATTATCATTATTCAATTCAAATGGAAAATCAACGTAAAAGCAATAATAATAATAATTTTTTTTTTGGGACTGCTTACCGACTAAAAAAAAAAAATGAAATAAAAAAATAAAATAATAAAATAAAAAAAATAAAAAAAATAATAATAATAATAATAATAATAATAATAAAAATAAAAATACTAATAATAAAAATAATATTAATAATAATAATAACAATACTAATGGAAAATCAACGTAAAAGCAATAATAATAATAATTTTTTTTTTTTGGGACTGCTTACCGACTAAAAAAAAAAAAAAATGAAATAAGAAAATAAAATAATAAAATAAATAAAAATAAAAAAAAATAATAATAATAATAATAATAAAAATACTAATAATAAAAATAATATTAATAATAATAATAACAATACTAATTAAGAAATAGATAAGAATGAACATATATAATTTTTTTTTTTTTTTTTAAGGTTTATTTTATTTTATTTAAACATGCTTTCTACTACCTAATTGGCAGCTTAACAAGTTGAACATCACATATATTATTTTTTTCGTACGTTGTTTTCGTCTTTCCCTTTCTTTTTACCAATACTAGATCTGTTTGTACACTTAGCTGCAGTCGGTCGCTTTGTCGGCCTCATCAATTATAATTTCAGTCAATTAAGTGTTGGCTTTAATTGCAGTTCTTGCCGTTTGACCCATATCCTACTATTGCTGCTATTCATCCGCAGAGAAAGTGCAGCAAACTTTTCTTTCTTTATTTCCCTTTTTTTCTGCAATTTGCCGACAAAGTGCAGAGCGGGATAATCGAGGGGCGGGGGGGAATTAGGTAGCAATGTAGTGTTGTGTAGGTAGAAAGTCGGGCGTAAAGCTGAAAAGTTTATTTGCGACGCTTCATTCTGTATTTGATTGCCACTTCGGGCCATTGTTTTGTTTGCCTTTACCCAATGGGTTTATCCAACGTTGTTTTTCTGCACTGTGTTTCCCCTGGCTTAAATTGAGTAAAAGCGTAAGAAAAAACTTTTCTGAATAACATTCATGAGTTTTTATTGAAGAGAGTTGAAACGTAGTTCAAATGCCCTTTGCTGCGCTTGTTTATGAATGCAGCTTAATTGGTAACTAAATGTTATGGTATTATGTTGGCTTACAGTTTCGGGCATATAATGTGGGAGAGAAATAAATTGATGTAATTTTAATCAGCTTAAAGTTTGTTTGTGACCCTTGACATATCACAGGCACATTGGTGATTTATTCAAGTTTTCTTGGCTGTTGCATTGTGGATCGCAATGCAATCATTTATTCTTATTTTTTATTTATTCTTCTCTCTTTTTTTTTTTTTTTTGTTTGTTGTCCACGCTCAACGCAATTAAGCTTAATGAAGAAAGTCGTGACTCTGTCAGCAATATAAGTTTTCAGTCAGCTCTCTCTCTCCCTCGCTCTCTCTCTCTCCGTCTCTCTCTCTCTCTTTCTGTCTCCCTGCGTATCTCTCGTATCTTGAATGTTCATTTTAATTAAGCTGACTTTAATAATGAGCATAATTGAAACATTTGTGTAGCATTCAGCAGCTTCACGCCTGCGATCAGATATGCTCAAAGAAAACGGGTAAAAATATTCTACTGACTGAATAATACTCGTTCACAGCTACATTTATTGTAAGTAAGAATAGTTATGAATAAGTAACAAACACATTTTACAGACTAGTCAATCTTCAGTGCTCGATTCTTCCCCCTCTTGGAGTTAGATCTCGCAAGTTAGTTAACTTCAGACGGCCTTTTCAGATTTCATTATTTTCAGATTCAGAGCGAGTATTATGCAGTCGGTGACAGATGATCAAGTAATGATCAAGTAAGTTTATCAACTCACTAGATAAACTTACTTGAGTCTTTCATTTCTTATGAACCTAACTCTCTCTATGAGGCTACAAATATTTATCTGCCAATTTCGCAGCAATCGGCATCGATTGAGCTCGCACAGCTGGCCAAGACAAACAATTATGCAAAACCAATAAACTCTTTTCAGTACATGAACAATTGTAACAAATAATACCTCCAGCATAGAAGTTTTAATT